>JASDQU010737186.1:192293-215336 GCA_032191745.1 Picea mariana | reverse complement strand
GATTGGATCTGAACACTCGACACCTACTTCTATGACTAAGTTATTGAAGAGGAAAAGAATATAAGGCATTTTGTTACCAAGTTGAAGGGGCATGCATCTTTATTGTGGGACGAGCTACAGGCGGATAGGCATTCCAAGGGAAAACAGAAGATCAAAAGCTGGGATCGGATGATCGTGAAGATGAAAGAGAAATTCATCCCCAGAGATTATCATATCACTCTGTTCAGGCGGATGCAGAACCTGAGACAGAAACTGATGAGGGTGAAGGAGTACATCGAGGAGTTTTACAGACTCAACATCGGAGTGGGTCATTTGGAGAGCGATGATGAGAAGGTGGCGAGATACCTGAATGGCTTAAGATATGACATTCAGGATGAGTTAAGCATGCTCACTATCAGGACGATGGAAGATGCTTACCAATTGGCTCTGAAAGCTGACGAGAAGCTGAGCCGCAAGAAGGGACAGCGAGGGCGAGGAAGGAGTCAGCCCAGAGGCAAGGTAGTTGCCCAGGAAAAATTCCAGAAGCCTAAGGAGGAATGGCAGAAACCTCAGGGTAAAGCTGAAAGAGGTGGGACCTCACAGAGGCAACAATATGTTGAGCCGAGGAGACAGCATACAGAGCAGGGTGGCGGTTATGCTGATGCCAACACATTTCCTCGTACCTGAGATAGAGGAAGAGGGCGAGGAGGAATCATCACATGTTTTACATGTGGAAAGGACGGACACAAAGCCGTTGACTGTCTAGATAGGAAACCGGACAAAGGAGGAGCTCACAACAATGAGGCGCAGAGGCGTGATGCTAAGACAGAAGATGCAGATAGTGGAAGGTCGCTTGGGATACATAAAGTCCTTTTGACACCTAACAAAGAGGTGGAAAATGCAGTGCAAAGGAGCAGACTGTTCAGGACATCTTGCACAGCCAAGGGCTGGAAATGCAAAGTCATTGTGGACAGCGGGAGCACTGATAATCTCGTTTCATCCGAGATGGTGGAAAAGCTGGAGCTGGAAACAACTAAGCACCCGAGTCCCTATAAAGTCTCGTGGTTACAGAGAGGACACCGGGTAAGTGTTACTAAACAATGCTTAGTTAAATTCAAAATAGGGAATTACAATGATGAGATTCTGTGCGATGTTATTCCCATGGATGTATGTCATATATTGTTGGGTAGACCATGGTAGTATGACCGAAATGTGGTTCATGACGCGAGGATGAACACATACACCTTAGAGAAGGATGGGAGGACACACAAATTGCTTCTGATAAAGGATAAAGAGGTGAAGCTGGAAGTAAGCAGTACCATACTTCTCATGAGTGGGAAGGAGCTTCTCACAGAGATGGAGAAGAACGAAGATCCACAATTCTTTGTTGTCAGGAAGCCGAGAATTGTCCTGACAAGCACAAGAGTGGATGACCTACTAGATGAGATTCAGGAACTACTTGGAGAGTTCCCTGATATCATCGTGGATGAACTACCTCGTTCATTGCCACTGATGAGGAGTGTGAGTCATCACATCAACCTCATACCCAGAGAAAGTTTGCCAAACAAAGCAGCGTACAGGTTGACACCCCAAGAAAATGAGGAGGTCAAAAGGCAGGTACATGATCTGCTAGACAAAGGACTGGTCAGGGAGAGTCTCAGTCCATGTGTTGTTCCGATAGTGCTAAGTCTGAAGAAGGATGGAGGCTGGAGGATGTGTACAGACTCCAGGGTGATTAATAAAATCACCATCAGGTACAGATTCCCACTGCCACGAATGGATGATCTGATGGATTTCCTGAGTGGGGAAAATTATTTTTTGAAGATAGATCTGAAGAGCGGATATCATCAGATTCACATGAGAGAAGGTGATGAATGGAAGACCGCATTCAAAACAAATGAGGGTTTGTACGAATGGTTGGTCATGCCGTTTGGTTTGACAAACACACCAAGCACATTCATGAGGTAATTCATTGGAAAATTTATGGTCGTGTATCTGGATGATATACTAATTTTCAGTAAGACCAGGGCTAAACATTTAAAGCATTTGGCCATTGTGATGAGAAGACTTCAGCAAGAGAAGTTGTTGGTCAACATGAAGAAATGTTCGTTCATGCAGACAGAACTCATTTATTTGGGTTTTGATATCTCAGCGAATGAGTTGAAGATGGATCCTGAGAAGGTGGAAGTGATCAGGAAATTGCCATCACCGACGAATGTTTTCGAGGTGAGGAGTTTCCATGGTTTGGCTAGTTTCTACCAAAAGTTCATACGAAATTTCAGTGGAATTAGTGCAGTGATGATGGACACGGTGAAGAAGCGGCATAAAGTTTTTCATTGGACAGCAGAGGCTGAAAGAAGCTTCAATCTGTTGAAGCGGAAGATAACAGAGCAACCAATTATGGTGTTGCCAAACTTTCGGAAGACATTTCAAGTGAAATGTGATGCAAGAGGATATGCTGTAGGAGGGGTCTTGAGTTAGGATGACAGGCTAGTGGCATATTTCAGTGAGAAATTGGATGAAGCAAAGCTGAAGTACTCCTCATATGATAAAGAGTTTTATGCCATCATACAGGCCTTAAAGAAGTGGAGGCATTACTTGATACCCAAATAATTTGTACTATACAGTGATAATCATGCATTGCAGTTTGTGAGTCAATAGGAGAAGTTGAACCAGAAGCATGTGAAATGGGTAGAGCATATGCAAAATTTCACATTTGTAATCAAGCACATTTCAGGGACTGCTAACAAAGTGGCTGATGCTTTGAGCAAGAAATGTTTGTTGTTGCAGGAATTCAGAGTCAAGACGTTAGGTTTTGAAAATCTGAAAAATATGTATGCTGGAGATGTAGATTTCGGAGAGGCATACGAGGCAGCTGAGAATCCAGTTCTCAGGGATCGGAGCCCATGGGTAGATTTCATGATCCAGGATGGATTGTTGTTTCGAGGCAATCAGCTATGTATTCCAATTTGCTCGATAGGGGAGAATTTGGTGAAGGAAAAGCATAGTGGTGGATTAGCAGGGCACTTTGGTCATGATAAAACATTCACGAAGCAAAGCGAATCGTATTTTTTGGCCAGGCATGCGAGTAGATGTTAAACAATTTGTTGACTGATGCAGAATTTGTCAACATTCGAAGGGCTGGAAGTAGAACACCAATTTTTATCAGCCATTACCCATACCCGAGAGGCCATGGGAGGCGATCAGCATGGATTTTGTTCTGGGATTGCCGAGAACACAAAGGGGAGTCGATTCCATCTTTGTAGTGGTGGACAGGTTTTTGAAGATGGCACATTTTATTCTATGTCAGAAGACTAGCGATGCGACCCACATCACAAACTTGTTTTTCAAAGAGGTTGTTAGACTGCATGGATTACCGAGAAGCATAGTCTCGGACAGGGATACAAAGTTCATAGGTCATTTTTGGAGGACGCTATGGAACAAGCTCAGAGATAACTTGACGTTTAGTTCGGCTTATCATCCGCAGATAGACGGATAGACCGAGGTGGTCAACAGAATTCTTGGAGACTTGCTAAGAAGCCTGGTGACAAAACACCACAGCAGCTGGGACAATGTGTTGCCATAGGCAGAGTTTCTGTACAACGATTCGGTGAATCGGAGTACAGGAAAAAGCCCATTTCAGATTTTGTATGGGACACAGCTGAGGGGAGTTTATGAACTCAGGGCGTTAGGACAGGCTGAAACTAGTAGCGCTAGTGCTGAAGAGTTCGCTGAGGCGATGCAGGAACTTCACAGTATGGTGAAGCAGCGGTTGATGAAATCAAATCAGGAGTACAAGCGCAGAGCTGATCAGTGGAAAAGACAACTTCAGTTTGAAGTTGGTGATTTGGTTCCAGCGCACTTGAGGAAGGAAAGGTTCCCAAGGGGAACATATAACAAGCTCAAAATGAAGAAAATCGGGCCATGTAGAGTCCTGAGGAAATTTGGAGAGAATGCATACGAGCTTGAGTTGCTGGATGGCATCGAGATATCTCCGATTTTTAATATTTTGGATTTATACCCATACAAGGCTGGAGAAGTGAAGGCTGGAACTGAGGAACCAGTAATCCAGTGGCAGAAGCAATTACCAGTTGCAGAGAAACCTCAGATGGAGTGCATATTGGACAAGCGAGTGGGAAAGAAAACTAGACGAAAGCAGTATTTTGAATACCTGGTGAAATGGAAGAATCACCCAGTGGAGGATGCCAGCTGGGAAAATGAAGCGATGATACAGAAGCATGGACACACTGTGCAGGAGCTCATGGATAGGAGCCCATAAAATCTTTTGAGCAGAGGAGTATGATGCAGGAGCATCTCTCACTCATCAAGCGAGCCAGCACATCGATCAGAAAAGATAGCTGGATAGCGCCAGCACAAAATTTTGAGATAACTTGATATTGTTGCGCCAAACATTGATATGTGAATTTAATGAAGTGCACTTGTACATTGTAATGGACCTTGAGCGGATAAGCTCTCATCCTTAGTAGATAGGAAGGCATTTAATAATTTTAATGCTGTTAGATAGGAATTAATTGTAGATTTGATAGTTGTAGAATTTGAGAGGGAAAATGGAATATAGGAACCCTCCTTTGTATCATTGTAACATTAGCATTCAGAGAACAGGAGCAAGAAGAGATGAGCAAGCAGAGAACTATGAAGAACACCCATGTACAGATTGAGTTAATAGAAGAGAGTCTTTGATTCAGCTTCATGGTTTGTGTTGTTTCTCTGTGTTGATATTATGCTCATGGATGTCTTGTTTTATGTTATGCAATTTGCTTTGAATATGCTGTGTATGTGATTTCAGAGGTTTAACTGAGGTCTGAGAGAAAGGAGAATAAGTTTCAATTGTTTCTCGGTCTGAGCCAGGAGAATCCTGCATGGACTGCAGTCGAATTCATCCGCATAGAGTGCGTTGATGAGGCCAGACAGTTAAACTCTTATTCTCATCTGCCCAGAAGTTGAATTGGGTTATTAGAGCCGTGCAGGAGAAGTGCAGGCTGAATTTGAAGTCTCAGCAGCTAGTCTGAGCACGGGAAGACAGGGATTGTTGTGGCTGTAAGTGCCTAGGATTGGAAGAACTCAACACTTTAAGAACTGTTGGAGGTCGGGGGCAAGAAGTATAGGAAAAGTATTTGAAGGAGTCAGAGTTGACAAATTCAGGAGGGACAGTTCCTTCGTGATTCCTGGGAGAAGGAGCCAGGAGGATTTTCGAACCGGGAGAAGTGGTGAAGCTGAAGAAATCCTTGGGAGGAGGAATAGACGGTCAGGGTTCGCAGGATAGTATCACAAAATCTTGTTGACCGTCAGATCTGAGTGAAGTTACGAGGGATTTAACCCTTTGGCACAGGAGGAATCAGGAGCCATCGGGATTCGACATATCAAGCTTCCCGGAGGTAAGAGTTTCATATTTTTTGAAATCATGATTAGCAATTTCCCGAGAAGAGCGGAGCCGTCGATCTCAGTGGAGACACGTGGCACACGATCCCGGAGAGTCAAGGTTCGGAACTTCGGGATTCTTGGTGTGGAAGGGATCGCGGAGGATACGTGAAACCCCGAATTGTGACGGGTCCCACGGCGAGAGTGTGTGGTATTGACAGGTGGCATCAGAGAATCGGCACATCGGGTCTTGGGGAATTGAGAGGCAAGAAACCCACGACCATAAGACTCGTGAATTCGCGAAGTCCGATTTCCCGATTGTGAAGGGAGATTAGTGTAGAGTACCCTGTGGGTAACAAAGTTCCCGATACGGGATTTGAAGAGAGATACAGTTCTTTGGGCCTGAGACGAAGAAGGTCTTGGAGATCGCGATCGTTCTTCGAGGAGCGGGGTGGGTGTGCCAGAGTGGTATCAGAGCGGGAAGACTCTTTGTTTTCTGTGACAGAGAGAGGAAGAATATTACACCATGCCGCCTAGAAGAGAGAGAAAGTCACCTGATCCCGAAGACAGGGAGGTGAGAAGAAGAGGCAGGCCGGCAGGGAATCCAGAAATAGAGCGCCAAATGAGAGATCTCCGAGTAAGACTGGAGGAGATGGAGATAGCGCGGAGACACGGAGTTGGTGCTGGAGAGTTCATTGATTCTGAGGTTGAAGAGGAAGCTAGACATGAAGAAGAAGTCACAGCTGAGGATGCATCAACGGAGCGATTGATTAAAGCTATCGCCAAGATGAGTTCCAAAACCAAAATGGACATTCCCATATACGAAGGAAGCCTGGATGCAGAAGAGTTGCTGGATTGGATCCGAACACTCGACACCTACTTCGATTACGAAGATATCGAAGAGGACAAGAAGATAAGGCATGATGTTACCAAGTTGAAGGGACATGCATCTTTATGGTGGGATGAGCTACAGGCAGATAGGCATTCCAAGGGAAAACAGAAGATCAAAAGATGGGATCAGATGATCGCGAAGATTACAGCGAAATTCATCCCTAGAGATTATCAGATCACTCTATTCAGGCGGATGCAGAACCTGAGACAGAAACTAATGACGGTGAAGGAGTACACCGAGGAGTTTTACAGACTCAACATCAGAGCAGGTCATCGGGAGAGCGATGATGAGAAGGTGGTGAGATACCTGAATGGTTTAAGATATGACATTCAAGATGATTTAAGCATGCTCACTATTAGGACGGTGGAAGATGCTTACCAATTGGCTCTAAAAGTCGAGGAGAAGCTGAGCCGCAAGAAGGGACAGCGAGGGCGAGGCAGGAGTCAGCCCAGAGGCAAGGCAGTTGCCCAGGAAAAATTCCAGAAGCCTAAGGAGGAATGGAAGAAACCTCAGGGTAAAGCTGAAAGAGGTGGGACCTCACAGAGGCAACAATATGCTGAGCTGAGGAGACAGCATACAGAGCAGGGTGGTAGTTATGCTGATTCCAACACATTTCCTCGTACCCGAGGTAGAGGAAGAGGGCGAGGAGGAATCATCACATGTTTTACATGTGGAAAGGATGGACACAAAGCCGTTGACTGTCCAGATAGGAAATCGAACAAAGGAGGAGCTCACATCACTGAGGCACAGAGGCGTGATGCTAATACAAAAGATGCAGACAACGGAAGGTTGCTTGGGATACATAAAGTCCTTTTGACACCTGAGAAAGAGGTGGAAAACGCAGTGAAAAGGAGCAGACTGTTCAGGATAGCTTGCACAGCCAAGGGTTGGAAATACAAAGTCATTGTGGATAGCGGGAGCACCGATAATCTTGTTTCATCCGAGATGGTGGAAAAGATGGAGCTGGAAACAACTAAGCACCTGAGTCCCTATAAAGTCTCATGGTTACAGAAAGGACATCGGGTAAGTGTTACTAAAAATTGCTTAGTTAAATTCAAAATAGGGAATTACAATGATGACATTCTGTGTGATGTTATTCCCATAGATGTATGTCATATATTGCTGGGTAGACCATGGCAGTATGACCGAAATGTGGTTCATGATGGGAGGATGAACACATACACCTTAGAGAAGGATGGGAGGACACACAAATTGCTTCCGATAAAGGATAAAGAGGTGAAGCCGGAAGTAAGCAGTACCATACTTCTCATGAGTGGGAAGGAGCTTCTCACAGAGATGGAGAAGAACAAATATCCACAATTCTTTGTTGTTAGGAAGCTGAGAATTGTCCTGACAAGCACAAGAGTGGATGACCTACCAGATGAGATTCAGGAACTACTGGGAGATTTCACTGATATCATCGTGGATGAACTACCTCGTTCGTTGCCACCGATGAGGAGTGTGAGTCATCACATCGACCTCATACCCGGAGCAAGTTTTTTGAACAAAGCATCGTATAGGTTGACACCCCAAGAAAACGAGGTGGTCAAAAGGCAGGTACAGGATCTGCTGGACAAAGGACTAGTCAGGGAGAGTCTCAGTCCGTGTGCTGTTCTGACAGTGCTAAGTCCGAAGAAGGATGGAGGCTGGAGGATGTGTACAGACTCCAGGGCGATTAATAAAATCACCATCAGATACAGATTCCCACTGCCACGAATGGATGATCTGATGGATTGCCTGAGTGGGGCAAATTATTCTTTGAAGATAGATCTGAAGAGCAGATATCATCAGATTCGCATGAGAGAAGGTGATGAATGGAAGACCGCATTCAAAACAAATGAGGGTTTGTACGAATGGCTGGTCATGCCATTTGGTTTGACAAACGCGCCGAGCACATTCATGAGGCTGATGAATGAAGTCTTGAGGGAATTCATTGGCAAATTTGTGGTCGTGTATCTGAATGATATACTGATTTTCAGTAAGACCAGGGATGAACATTTAAATCATTTGGCCATTGTGATGAGAAGACTTCAGCAAGAGAAGTTGTTGGTCAACATGAAGAAATGTTCGTTCATGCAGACAAAACTCATTTATTTGGGTTTTGTTATCTCAGCGAATGAGTTGAAGATGGATCCTAAGAAGGTGGAAGTGATCAGGAATTGGCCATCACCGAGGAATGTTTTTGAGGTGAGGAGTTTTCATGGTTTTGCTAGTTTCTACCGAAAGTTCATACGAAATTTCAGTGGAATTAGTGCAGCGATGATGGACACAGTGAAGAAGTGGCATAAAGTTTTTCATTGGACAGAAGAGGCTGAAAGAAGCTTCAATCTGTTGAAGCGGAAGATAACAGAGAAACCAATTATGGTGTTTCCAGACTTTCGGAAGACATTTCAAGTGAAATTTGACGCAAGCGGATATGACGTAGGAGGGGTCTTGAGTCAGGATGATAGGCCAGTGACATATTTCAGTGAGAAATTGGATGAAGCAAAGCTGAAGTACTCCAAATATGATAAAGAGTTTTATGCCATCATACAAGCCTTAAAGAAGTGGAGACATTACTTGACACCCAAAGAATTTGTACTATACAGTGATAATCATGCATTGCAGTTTGTGAGTCAACAGGAGAAGTTGAACCAGAAGCATGCGAAATGGGTAGAGCATATGCAGAATTTCACATTTGTAATTAAGCACATTTCAGGTACTGCTAACAAAGTGGCTGATGCTTTGAGCAGGAAATGTTTGTTGTTGCAGGAATTCAGAGTCAAGACGTTAGGTTTTGAAAATATGAAAAATATGTATGCTGGAGATGCAGATTTCGGAGAGGAATACGAGGCAGCTGAGAATCCAGTTCTCAGGGATCGGATCCCATGGATATATTTCATGATCCAGGATGGATTTCTATTTCATGGCAATCATCTATGTATTCCAATTTCCTCCATGAGAGAGAATTTGGTGAAGGAAAACCATAGTGGTGGATTAGCAGGGCACTTTGGTCATGATAAAACATTCACGAAGCTGAGCGAATTGTATTTTTTGGCCAGGCATGCGAGTAGATGTTAAACGATTTGTTGACCAATGCAGAATTTGTCAACATTCGAAGGGCCAGAAGAAGAACACCGGTTTTTATTAGCCATTACCCATACCCGAGAGGCCATGGGAGGCGATCAACATGGATTTTGTTCTGGGATTGCTGAGAACGCAGAGGGGATTCGATTCCATCTTTGTAGTGGTGGACAGGTTTTCGAAGATGGCACATTTTATTCCATGTCAGAAGACTAGTGATGCGACCCACATCACAAACTTGTTTTTCAAAGAGGTTGTTAGACTGCATGGATTACCGAGAAGCATAGTCTTGGACAAGGATACAAAGTTCATAGGTCATTTTTGGAGGACGCTATGGAAGAAGCTCAGAACTAAATTGACGTTTAGTTCAGCTTATCATCCGCAGACAGATGGACAGACCGAGGTGGTCAACAGAAGTCTTGGAGACTTGCTGAGAATCCTGGTGAAGGAACACCACAGCAGCTGGGACAATGTGTTGCCACAGGCAGAGTTTGCGTACAACGATTCGGTGAATCGGAGTACAGGCAAAAGCCCATTTCAGATTTTGTATGGGACACAACCGAGGGGAGTTTTTGAACTCAGGGAGTCAGGACAGGTTGAAACTAGCAGCGCTAGTGCTGAAGAGTTCACTGAGGCAATGCAGGAACTTCACAGTCGGGTGAAGCAACGGTTGATGAAATCAAATCAGGAGTACAAGCGTAGAGCTGATCAGCGGAAAAGACAACTTCAGTTTGAAGTTGGTGATTTGGTTCTGGCGCACTTGAGGAAGGAAAGGTTCTGAAGGGGAACATATAACAAGCTCAAAATGAAGAAAATCGGGCCATGTAGAGTCTTGAGGAAATTTGGAGAGAATGCATACGAACTTGAGTTGTGGGATGGCATCAGGATATCTCCGATTTTTAATATTTTGGATTTATACCCATACAAGACTGGAGAAGTGAAGGCTGGAACTGAGGAACCAGTAATCCAGTGGCAGAAGCAATTACCAGTTGCAGAGAAACCTTAGATGGAGTGCATATTGGACAAGTGAGTGGGAAAGAAAACCAGATGAAAGCAGTATTTCGAATACCTGGTGAAATGGAAGAATCACCCAGTGGAGGATGCCAGCTGGGAAAATAAAGAGATGATATAGAAGCATGGACACACCGTGCAGGAGCTCATGGACAGGAGCCCATGGTGAAGGCTGGAACTGAGGAACCAGTAATCCAGTGGCAGAAGCAATTACCAGTTGCAGAGAAACCTTAGATGGAGTGCATATTGGACAAGTGAGTGGGAAAGAAAACCAGACGAAAGCAGTATTTCGAATACCTGGTGAAATGGAAGAATCAGCGTAGAGCTGATCAGCGGAAAAGACAACTTCAGTTTGAAGTTGGTGATTTGGTTCTGGCGCACTTGAGGAAGGAAAGGTTCCGAAGGGGAACATATAACAAGCTCAAAATGAAGAAAATCGGGCCATGTAGAGTCTTGAGGAAATTTGGAGAGAATGCATACGAACTTGAGTTGTGGGATGGCATCGGGATATCTCCGATTTTTAATATTTTGGATTTATACCCATACAAGACTGGAGAAGTGAAGGCTGGAACTGAGGAACCAGTAATCCAGTGGCAGAAGCAATTACCAGTTGCAGAGAAACCTTAGATGGAGTGCATATTGGACAAGTGAGTGGGAAAGAAAACCAGACGAAAGCAGTATTTCGAATACCTGGTGAAATGGAAGAATCACCCAGTGGAGGATGCCAGCTGGGAAAATAAAGAGATGATATAGAAGCATGGACACACCGTGCAGGAGCTCATGGACAGGAGCCCATGAAATCTTTTGAGTCGAGGAGTATGATGCAGGAGCATCGCTCACTCATCAAGCGAGCCAGCACATCGAGCAGAAAAGACAGCTGGATAGCGCCAGCACCAAATTTTGAGATAACTTGATATTGTTGCGCCAAACATTGATATGTGAATTTAATGAAGCGCACTTGTACATTGTAATGGACCTTGAGCGGATAATCTCTCGTCCTTAGTAGATAGGAAGGCATTTAATAATTTTAATTTTGTTCGATAGGAATTAATTGTAGATTTGATAGTTGTAGAATTCGAGAGGGAAAACAAAATATAGGCACCCTCCTTTGTATCATTGTAACATTAGCATTCATAGAACAGGAGCAAGAAGAGATGAGCAAGCAGAGAACTGTGAAGAACACCCATGTACAAATTGAGTTAATAGAAGAGAGTCTTTGATTCAACTTCATGGTTTGTGTTGTTTCTCTCTGTTGATATTATGCTCATGGATGTCTTGTTTTCTGTTATGCAATTTTCTTTGAATATGTTGTGTATGTGATTTCAGAGGTTTAACTGAGGTCTGAGAGAAAGGAGAATAAGTTTCAATTGTTTCTCGGTTTGAGCCAGGAGATTCTTGCATGGAGTGTAGTCGAATTCATCTGCATAGAGTGCGTTGATGAGGCCAGACAGTTAAACTCTTATTCTCATCTACCCAGAAGTTGAATTGAGTTATTAGAGCCGTGTAGGAGAAGTGCAGGCCAAATTTGAAGTCTCAGCAGCTAGTCTGAGCACGGGAAGATAGAGATTGTCGTGGCTGTAAGTGCCCAGGATTGGAAGAACTCAACACTTTGAGAACTGTTGGAGGTCGGGGGCAAGAAGTGTAGGCAAAGTCTCTGAAGGAGTCAGAGCTGAAAAATTTAGGAGGGACAGTTCCTTCATGATTCCTAGGAGAAGGAGCCAGGAGGAGGTTCGAACCAGGAGAAGCGGTGAAGCTAAAGAAATCCTTGGGAGGAGGAATAGACGGTCAGGGTTCGCAGGATAGAATCGCAAAATCCCGCTGACCATCAAATCTGAGTGAAGTTGTGAGGGATTTAACCCTTTGGCACAGGAGGAATTAGGAGCCATCGGGATTTAGCATATCGAGCTTCTCGGAGGTAAGAGTTTCATAGTTGTTGAAATCGCGATTAGCGATTTCCCGAGAAGAGCAGAGTCCTCGATCTCAGTGGAGACATGTGGCTCACGATCCTGGAGAGTCAAGGTTTGGCACTTCAGGATTCTTGGTGTGGAAGGGATCGTGGAGGATATGCAAAACTCTGAATTGCGACAGGTCCCACGGCAAGAGTGTGTGGTATTGACAAGTGGCATCGGAGAATCGGCACATCAGGTCTCGAGGAATTGAGAGGCAAGAAACCCGCGACCATAAGACTCGTGAATTCGCAAAGTCTGATTTCCCGATTGTGAAGGGAGATCAGTGCAGAGTACCATGTGGGTAACAAAGTTCTCGATACGGGATTTGAAGAGTGATACAGTTCTTCGGGCCTAAGACGAAGAAGGTCCTGGAGATCGCGATCGTTCTCCGAGGAGCGGGGAGGGTGCGCCAATGTGAAACTTTCTCTTGATCTTGTAAGTCTTTTGGCCATGCATGCTAGGTGAGGTTGGGCCCCCTCAATATGGTATGTGTTGGTCTTATTCATTTACTTGTATTTTTCTTTTCATTGTCTTAATTTATCTTGGTTTATGATTAGTTGATCACTGCTTAGAGTTGTGTGTTGTTTATTAGATTGCTCTTACAGTAAGATTCAATTCATCTTGCTATTACTTTATTTTGTTAATAATCCTTTAATTTATGTAAGAGTGTGGTAGTGGGTTTATTTCAGCTGAGTGTATTTTCAAGAAAGAGCGAATTTTATTGATTTTAAGTCATGTGTTTTATTTTATTAAATAGATAATAGTGTTAGTTGGAATTTGTTGCTTGCATATATTGTGCACGATAACTTTGAAATAAAAGACTTCCTCGGGTATACAATTGAATAGTTGGGCAAATACTACAATGCAGTTAATCCAACATTAGTTTATCCCAATGTAGCGAATGTTGTTCCTTTGAGTGTAGTTGTCATTCATTTGAAAGGAACAATTGTCGTTCCTTTTGTGCGACTGTTGTTCCTTTGAGTGTAGTTGTTCTTCATTTGAAAGGAACAATTGTTGTTCCTTTCACGCGACTGTTGTTCCTTTGAGTGTAGTTGATGTTCATTTGAAAGGAACAGTTGTCATTCCTTTCGCGTGACTGATGTTCCTTTGAGGGTATTTTCTATTCATTTGAAAGGAACAACTGTCGTTCCCTTTACGATTGTTGTTCCTTTATAGCTGTTGCATCTCTAGAGGTTGGGTATTGAAAACGAAAGGTAAGAACCTATGTAGGCAACAAGTAAAATGCTTGTGCACCTACCTTTGGCTAATGCATAGAGGTTGATTTTAGGACATATTTAGAGCCCAACATTTTGGCATAGTTTCCGGGGAAGTTATCAAGGGCGCAAGAGTCCAATTGACATTGTTTTTTTAGTTGTATGTTCTTGACTCCGAGGTGAAGGGTCAAGGTATGTAGGTTTCTTAATTGTTTCTTTATTTGCATTTAGTTTTTAGTTTTTGATCCTAAATATTATCATTTATCTTAGTGGTGATGTAAGCACCACCCATCCTACTCAAAAGTTGACAGGAACATTTGAAGAAGGAGCCTTGAGATAGCACATGAAGAATCCAACAAAAAAATGATAGGTAAGAAGGAGACAGAAATTGTTACCTTTGAATTCCCCATCAGAGATTATGAAGGAGTGGTACAAATGCAAAGCATACCCCCATCCTATCTACCAAATTTTCACAATTTGGCAAATGAAGACCCTAACGCATTATTATTTCAATTTGAAGTACTTTGTAGAGGTTATGGTTATTTTACTAATGATCAAAAGTTGAATGTTTTTCCCCTTACTCTAAAAGGAACATCCCTCTGATGGTTCATGATCCTCGTTGCTAATTCTATACAAACTTGGGAAGACATGAAATATGTATTCTTGCAAAGGTACCAAGATTGTTGCAGGGTCAATGATGATATCTTTGGAATGAAACAAGGAGAAGAAGAGAGTTTGGAGGAATATGTGGAGCTCTTTCAATACGACCTTCAAAGATCCAAACAAAAAGAGACCTTCAAAATACTCCTACTCAAAGTAATCCATGATGAATCTTTAGAAATCTTAAATTTGATGGGAACAGGTGATGTATTTCAGTTACCATATGATGATATTTGTGAGTTATGTAGAAGGTATTCAAGAGGGAACTTCAAGATTGGTATGAATTCTAGTGAGCCTTCTTCTCAATATTTTAAAGCTGCTGCAAAAATAAGATTTATAGGAGCTGAAATCATTAATTCAATTGAAAATTTTAAAGTTGATATCCTTAGCTCATTAAATTCACAATTGGATATTTTGAAGGATAAGAAGAAATGGGAGGAACCTGAAGAAACAGTTTCTCCTCGGTGCCAAAAGAAATATCTTGCGATGGATTTTCCTTTGGATAGCCTCATAATTTGTGACATATGTGACTTGAGTCATTCAACAGATCATTGCCCCTCCTTACCCAAGATAAAAGCAATATATCAAAGAGATCAAGGAGTTGTAGCAATTTCACCACAACAACCATGGCCTACATGTATGATTCAAAACTCTATCCCTCCATTTCCTTACTCTCACAAGCAATCATTGAATACTCATACACCATGGCAACTGTGGCAACCCCAATCTCAATCCTTCCTACCTTGTCCACAAGGTTGGCATGGCCCATCTTATGATCCCATGACTACTTTCCCTCATGTTGCGGTAAACACCAATCCTCCATGCTTTCCGCAAGCTCTTCAACAAAATCCTATTTTCCCATTAAGGTCATCCACACAAACCAATCAGTTATACTTTCCATACTTAACTTTTCATCAAGCTCATCCATGCCCTACACAATTTCATGTTTAACCCACCTTGCACCCTAACCATAATAAAGTAGTCCAGTATACTTACAGTGTTGATCTCCACAAATTTCCTACATTTACCACTTATCCTGCCTCACCTACACCATTGCAACAAATCCACATGATGTATGGGCAGGTTGTAAGTCCAAGAATTGAAAATGAAGTTTCTTATCATCATCAACAAACTAACAAGATCAACAAATCTAATGAAAAATAGACATTGGAACCGAAAAGTAAAGCATCTTCTACATCATGGTCACTATATATGAATCTCTTCTGCATTCAGGAATATCAGTTTTCTAAAGAGATTCATGGTGTAAATCTATAGGAAATCAAGGGAACAAGGACTATATTGAATCTTGGTTTCAATTTGTCACCAATCCGCAGCTTCATGTTATACTTTAGCAATTCTTGACACTATCATTTCAAGGGAAGTTGGTCATTCATATCTTGGTATTCATAAAGTTATATTTTTCAGTTGTGGGTATGAGCATATTTGAAACTTTGTTACGTAAGTGGCTTCATTGGAAGTATTCTTATACTTGAGTTAATTCATTTTTCAAGTAAAGTAGGGTAGGGTAATGAATGAATTTTCAATAAATGCTTAATGGAATTGATTAGTTCAGTTCTAAGCATTAGTAGCCTAGTTTAGAAATAAAAATGAGACACCTTCAAGAGATCATCATTCGATCGCTTGTAGCCTTAATCTCATGGACTTTATTTCAAAAATCATCATTTTTTTAAGTTTTAGCATTTGCTGCATCACGCTATGTAAATCAATCTAGGTACTCAGTGCTTGAATTTTTTGGTATGGGCATGTATTCTATTGAAATTTGTATCATTAAAAACATTCACATCTATTCCGGTCACTTTTTGGTGAGCCATATTTCATTTATTGGATTTTTGTGGCATTTTGGCTTGAACTTTTTACTAAAACACAGTTGGGACAGTTTGTTTTTGGGACACCAAATGGATTTATTTTCAAAACCTGTTTACATCCCAAGTATCCCTTTGAATCTAGTTTCTAAACCAATTTGAAGTTTTGATACTGGGCATCAAACTAAAAAGTTATGGTCAAAATACCAACGGGATGTCAAGCAGACAGCTTAGGAACATAGTTGGGACAGTCACTTTTTGGATGCCTTATTGGATATATATTGAAAACCTATTTCATTGGTATATTCCCCTATGAGTCTAGTTTACAAAACAATTTGAATCACTCAATTCCGATATCATATGAGGAAGTTATGACCAAAACACTGGTTGCTTGTCATAAATCTGCACTTTGAAAAACTGTCTTCCCAAATGTTCATTGGTTTTGACTCCTCAATTCCTCTTGTAATTAAAACCTGCTTCTATTGGAGATAACTACATGAATTTAATTTCATATCCAATTGGAATCACCTCAATCCATCGTCAAACAAAAAATGTGTGCCTAAGACCGTGACTATTGGTCTAGCCCGAAATTCGAAAAACACTTTGTCATGCAGGGTGTTACTGAGCATATTTGGCATATCATCACATGAAATTTTCAAAACATGTTTCTAATGGAAATAGACCCCTGAATGTACTTTTATTTGGATTTGGAATCACTCAAATTGGATGAGAAACAAATAAATTATGATTGAAATATTGTTGAGTAGTATATGTTGACCAACACTGCTGAACAGGTATAAAATGAATTTTGTTTCATTTATTTTCTTTGGATTTATTTTATAAGTAACTACCTGTTTTTTTTTTGGTATGTCTTGGATGAAGAGAGACCATACACCTCTCTTCTCCATGATCTCATGTTTTATTGCAAGTAAGTGCTTATGTTTTGCAGGTCCTTGGAAAATCAAAGAAGGTTAATACATGCATGAGTGATTCTTGAAGACTTTTTCTCAAATTTTCAAATGGATTGAGCACTTAATAAATGGAGAGATTGATATGAAAACTATACAAAGACCAATGTTTCAGAAGTCAAGTTTCATTGCTACCTTAACTATGCCAAGAATCCTTCTAAGAAGACATTATGCTCATCATGCTCATTCACCAACACTATGATATGCCTATACATATTTTTTTTCTTCTTTCGTTCTACCATTCCATCCATTGCATTACCTTCTGCTCCATTTGACCACTTCCATAGCTTCTAGTCCCATCACTGCTAACCCATGAATAAAGTCACTTATCTCCCTCACCACTTTCTAATGAAAATCTTTCATCTTCAGTTCTTCAAATCATTTTTTCTATGTTCGCATTGGATGATGTGAGATTCCTTAAGGCCCTCCTTCTAACAAATCTCATCCCATCGACTCCAACACATCATCTGAGATTGAGGTTAGAGTTTCATAGTTCCTTGAGATCTGTATACATCAATGGTAGATCTCATTGTTGTTAATCATGGGGATTCATCAATGCCTCTTGATTGACAAATCTTGCAGGTGACTTGACTCCAACAAATCCATTTGTACCTGTCAAGATGCACTAAGGTACTCTAGAGATCATTGTCATCAAAGGTGACTTTCTTCAGGTTGGTTAACGGCATACATTAATGGCCGGTAATCCAACGATATATTTCCATGCTCGACATCAGCACATTCATTCACATGGTAAGAATTGTACCTCGATTTTGTAGAAGTTGAAAATTATGTGATCTAATGGTTTCAATAGTGATTTGCAGCATCATTTGTTTCAGTATTTATACAGTCCCTTTCCATTTAATTTTAAGCATTTGATTTTCAAAATAAGAGAAGGAGATTGATGTTTTTGTAGCAGAATTCTTCATCATCATTTGTTTCAGCAATAGTAGTCTTACATGCAACCATCACAACATCATTTCAAATCAGATTCAACCTCATTCTATTTCATCTCTCATATGCATCTGTCTCGGCATCAGTTTGGCTTACATCAACTTCAATAGACATCAATCCATCTATGCCTATCAAATGTTTCATGGAGGTAAAACTTGAGGAAAAATAGCATGAGTTTTTATTTATTAAAGATTTAGGAAAATGTCATGAAGAACCACTAAGTATTTCTATTCTCCATTTTCATATCATAACTCATGAATTACCTCTCTTATCCATCCATTACCATATCAACCTTTGCCTCATGCACTCCCAACACCCAAGTCAAGTCCTTCCCTACATATCCTAACATCCAAGCATGAGCAATTGATTCGTTGCTGCCACATACGAACTAGAATAGAGAAAGGAAGAATATCATGATGTCCATTTTCATAAAAGCACACTAAAAGTTAATGGTGTGGTTTCTTTGGTTCATTTCCATGATGTATTCATTCATCTCATGGGTTTCCAATTATCTTTTCCAACCTTTTGACTCATGGTTCTCCTACATATTGCACATCTTCAAAAGGTTGTTGTTATGGATTCATGAAAGGATACAACATGTGTGTTATATGGATTTGAGTCATACATGTTATATGGATTTGATGGGCTACGAAGTTAATGGATGTCCCAAGAATGATTACAATGCTAACCCTTTCATTAATGCCTAGCCCTCCCATACGAACAATGTGTTTGTTTTTCTCGCTTGCCGATATACATCATTGTTTAAAAAAGGGTTATGTGCTCATAAGATTTACCATGGGAGCATGATAATGGTTCTCTTGGTTGGTAGTATTATGATTTTGTGGTAGCCTCTATTTCCATTATGAAAACAGATGTGTAGTTTTCTACAAAAATTCTAATGGAAGGAAGTAGTTATTAAAAGGCAATTGAAACAATGTCTCCACCCAAAATTTAAAAAGGAATTTCTGTAGTGGCTTGTTTTAGAGGCACCTTTCCTATAGTTATTGCAAGCAAAAGAAGAAGCCTATGCTATCATACAAAAAAATAAAAAATCACTTTGAGTCATTATCTTTGGCATGCAACAACAATCATTAATTCCGCCCATGGTTTCATATTCAACCATCTATTCTCAGCATCATAATTTTATTGTTGAAATCTTAGAAAGTGAAGGTATATCCAAGGCAAATTCAGATCTCCATTGTGTACTCAGATTTTGGCATGCTAATACAGTCTAGCATGAAATCTATGGCAGAAAATTGGGTCACCATTGGTACATGTGGCAACAAATTTACTTGGGTGTTGGGAAAACTTATTGGAATTTCCATATTTTGTCAATGGTTGGCTACATTTGTTTTATGATTTATCTTCATTACATGAAGAATGGACAAACTACTATGCATGCCCAAGAATCTATTTGAAGAAGGAAGTTGACTGTCCAGAAGAACCTACAGTAAAATAAACTATTGTAGAAGCCATCTTCTTTTAAACACATGGGTAGAAATACAGAGGTATGTGGTTCATTTTCTTGGTTCATGATACACTGATGCATGTATTGATTCAAAAAATTTTGGCACTTCATAATGATGGTAAAGTATTTGGTCCTTACAATCTTAATGTTATAAATTTTCACGGAAAAGAAGTCTTTTTATCAATAATGAAAACCTGTGAGGTAACCTACAAACAAAGCAATTTGTTTTGAGATCTAGAATCTCATGATTACAGGGTTGCAATCCCCATAAGTGAAATAAGATTATTGGAGGGTATATCATATGGTATGTGGATTTTCAAATACATATGATTAAGCATTTGATGGTAAACTCATGACATGGCCAGCTTAATCACATTCTGAGATAACATTTGATAGATTTCCAAGATTGGAGGATTGGTATTCAAGCATTGATAAGGTATTTACAACCAGCATTAAAAGATATCATATACTAAGCATTTTGCAGCAAGCTCATGACCAGATTCAATTTTTGCAGATTATTTTCCCATTAAAAATGTTTCCTTAAAGTACAAACAAAACTTATTGAGGGAATTTGATGGTGATTGTGTTGTATACATAAGCAAGGGGTACTCATAGATGATTGTCTTCTTATGCATTGGTTTTCTACAGAGGATCTCTTTTGAGATTGTGTTTAAGTTTGATTTCATAATGCAGCATGAGGACATGCTATACAATCAGTGTGGGATGGTTACTATGCATGATGGTTTGTTCTCTCATTTGCCATTCATATTTATTTTTCTCATACATGTTATTTTTCTACAAAAAAGTGCAGAAATTGATTTGGGCATATCTTCCAAATGACAAAATGGGTTGGCATGATTTTTGGTATGATGAAGTGTGGTATTAATATGCATACAAAATTCACTTTGTACTTTGAAAAAAATGTGTTGTCAGAACTGTTTCAGGAGAGTTTCAATTACAAGAAGTTTCAACAAGAGGATATCTTGGGATTTGTGTATTGGATTGTTATGATTTTTGGCAAGAATGTGCATTAAATTGTGACATATACAACTATCAAAATACCTTCTTCATTTGAGTTGTGCTTTGCATGAAAATCCATGGTATCAACAACATTCAAATGAGTCCTTAACAGCTTGGTTAATGCAATGTATTGAGTTGCATGAGGACATGCAACATTTTCAGTGTGGAGCAGATGTTGGGTCACATATTTGTCCATATTTTCATCATCTATAGACATCCATTCCATCCCTTCTCTGTCCTATTATCATTTATTTATAAGTCCATTTGCCATACATTTTCTTCAACTGCTCATAAAATGACATATTATTCTTGTTATTCTTTAGTGGTTAATAATGATTATTCTTCTTTCATTTTTAATGAATTAAAGACTATTATGCATGATTTTTCTTATGATGGTTTGACGAGTGATTTTATGTATCAATAGTTGTAGCTGTCAAGGTTCCAACCTCCAAATGACATATGTGAGTTCCAACTCGTGGTTAACCGTTTTCAGTGAAAAACGTGGCAGATAAGGAGAGATGAATTTCCATGGAATATTGTGAGCAAATGAGGATGAATCTTGACAATCTGAGACATGGTTTTTTTTTTCAGAATGGGCCCAATTGAGTTCAACATGGGCCGTTTTCCAATTGGAGCTACGGTTTGAGAGAAATCGTTGGTTCTTTAAAAGGGTATTTTCCATATTTACAGTTGTGGACAATTCTCTAAACTTAGCAATTTGTTTGAGAAACCCAAGGATTGGGGATTTGATTTGTATAAATAAGGTTTTTTCAATCAGGAGAGAGGCACTCATGAAATTATATAGAATTTATTTGTAAGAAAGAGATGAACTTATGGAATTTCTGTGTTTTCTTCAATAATACAAAGGAGTTGATGGATCTGCAATTTTGTGCAACTTTCTCTTGATCTTTTAAGTCTTTTGGCCACGCATGCTAGGTGAGGCAGGGCCCCCTTAATCTGGTATGTGTTTCTCTTATTCGTTTACTTGTATTTTTCGTTTTATTGTCTTAATTTATCTTGGTTTATGATTAGTTGATCACTGCTTACAGTTGTGTGTTGTTGATTAGATTGCTCTTACAGTAAGATTCAATTCATGTTGCTGTTACTTTATTTTGTTAATAATCCTTTAATTTATGTAAGAGTGTGGTAGTGATTTTATTTCAGCTGAGTGTATTTTCAAGAAAGAGTAGATTTGATTGATTTTAAGTTATGTGTTTTATTTTATTAAATAGATAATAGTGTTAGTTGGAATTTGTTGCTTGCATATATTGTGCATGGTAACTTTGAAATAAAAGACTTCCTCGGGCTGACAATTGAATAGTTGGGCAAATACTATAATGCAATTAATTCAACATTAGTTTATCCCAATATAGCAAATGTTGTTCCTTTGAGTGTAGTTGTTGTTCATTTGAAAGGAACAACTGTCGTTCCTTTCGCGCAACTGTTGTTCCTTTGAGTGTAGTTGTTGTTCAATTCAAAGGAACAATTGTTGTTCCTTTCGTGCAACTGTTGTTCCTTTGAGTGTAGTTGATGTTCATTTGAAAGGAACAGTTTTCGTTCCTTTTACATGACTGTTGTTCCTTTGAGGGTAGTTTCTATTCATTTGAAAGGAATAGTTGTCGTTCCCTTTACGATTTTTGTTCCTTTATAGGTGTTGCATCTGTGGAGGTTGAGTATTGAAAACGAAAGGTAAGAACCTACGTAGGCAACAAGTAAAATGCTTGTGCCAACGCCTAACTTTGGTTGATGCATAGAGGTTGATTTTAGGACATATTTAGAGCCCAACATTTTGGCGCCATTGTCGGGGAAGTTATCAAGGGCGCACAAGTCCAATTGACATTGTCTTTTTAGTTGCATGTTCTTGACTCTGAGGTGAAGGGTCAAGGTATGTAGGTTTCTTGATTGTTTCTTTCTTTGCATTTAGTTTTTAGTTTTTGATCCTAAATCTTATGATTTCTCTTAGTGTTGATGTAAGCACCACCCATCCTACACACAAGTTGACAGGAACATTTGAGGAAGTTGCCATGAGATAGCACATTAAGAATCCAACAAAAAGATGACAGGTAAGAAGGAGACAGAAGTTGTTACCTTTGAATTCCCCATCAAAGATCCTGAAGGAGTGGTACAAATGCAAAGCATACCCCCATCTGATCTACCAAATTTTCAAGGTTTTGCAAATGAAGACCCTGATGCATTCTTATTTCAATTTGAGGTACTTTGTATAGGTTATGGTTTTTTTACTAATGATCAAAAGTTGAATGTTTTTCCCCTTACTCTAAAAGGAACATCCCTCCGATTGTTCATGAGCCTCGGTGGTAATTCTATACAAACTTGGGAACACATGAAATATGTATTCTTGCAAAGGTACCAAGATTATTGCAGGGTCAATGATGATATCTTTGGAATGAAAAAAGGAGAAGAAGAGATTTTGGAGGAATATGTGGAGCGCTTTCAATACAACCTTCAAAGATCCAAGCAAAAAGAGACCTTAAAAATACTCCTACTCAAAGGAATCCATGATGAATCTTTAGAAATCTTAAATTTGATGGGAACAGGTGATGTATTTCAGTTACCATATGATGATATTTGTGAGTTATGTAGAAGGTATTCAAGAGGGAACTTCAAGATTGGTAAGAATTCTAGTGAGCCTTCTTCTCAATATTTTA
>JASDQU010737186.1:178689-192243 GCA_032191745.1 Picea mariana | reverse complement strand
TTTGTGAGTTATGTAGAAGGTATTCAAGAGGGAACTTCAAGATTGGTAAGAATTCTAGTGAGCCTTCTTCTCAATATTTTAAATCTGCTACAAAAACAAGAGTTATAGGAGATGAAATCATTAATTCAATTGAAAATTTTAAAGTTGATATCATTAGCTCATTAAATTCACAATTGGATATTTTGAAGGATAAGAAGAAATGGGAGGAACTTGAAGAAACAGTTTGTCCTCGGTTCCAGAAGAAACATCTTGCAATGGATTGTCCTTTGGATAGTCTCATAATTTGTGGCATATGTGACTTGATTCATTCAACAGATCATTGCCCCTCCTTACCCAAGATAAAAGAAATATATCAAAGAGATCGAGGAGTTGTAGAAATTTCACCACAACAACCATGGCCTACATTTATGATTCAAAACTCTATCCCTTCATTTCCTTACTCTCACAAGCAATCATTGAATACTCGTACACCATGGAAACTGTGGCAACCCCAATCTCAGTCCTACCTACCTTCTCCACAAGGTTGGCATGGCCCATATTATGATCCCATGACTACTTTCCCTCATGTTGTGGTGAACACCAATCCTCCATACTTTACGCAAGCTCCTCAACAACACCCTATTTTCCCATTAAGGTCATCCACACAAACCAATCAGTTATACTTTCCATACTTAAATTTTCATCAAGCTCCTCCATTCCCTACACAACTTCCTGTTCAACCCACCTCGCACCCTAACCATAATAAAATAGAGCAGTCTACTTACATTGTTGACCTGCACAACTTTCCTACATTTACCACTTATCCTGCCTCACCTACACCATTGCAACAAATCCATATGAGGTCTGGGCAGGTTGTAAGTCCAAGAATTGAAAATGAAGTTTCTTATCATCAGCAACAAACTGACAAGTTCATCAAATCTAATGAAAAACAGACATTGGAACCAAAAAGTAAAGCATCTTCTACATCATGGTCACTATATATGAATCTCTTCTTCATTTAGCAATATTAGTTTTCTAAAGAGATTCATGGTGTAACATCTATAGGAAATCAAGGGAACAAGGACTATATTGAATCTTAGTTTCAATCTATCACCAATCCGCAGCTTCACGTTATACTTCAACAATTCTTGACACTATCATTTCAAGGGAAGTTGGTCTTTCATATCTTGGCATTCATAAATTTATATTTTTCAGTTGTGGGTATGAGCATATTTGAGACTTTGTTACGTAAGTGGCTTCATTGGAAGTGTTCTTATACTTGAGTTAATTTATTTTTCAAGTAAAGTAGGGTAGGGAATTGAATGAATTGTCAATAAATGCTTAATGGAATTGATTAGTTTAGTTCTAAGCATTAGTAGCCTAGTTTAGAAATAAAATGAGACACCTTCAAGAGATCATCATTCGATCGCTTGTAACCTTGATCTCATGGACTTTATTTCAAAAATCATTATTTTTTTAAGTTTTAGCATTTGCTGCAACATGCTGTGTAAGTCAATCTACGTACTCAGTTCTTGAAATTTTTGGTATGGGCATGTATTCTATTGAAATTTATATCATTCAAAACATTCACATTTATTCTGGTCACTTTTGGGGAGCCATATTTCATTTATTGGATTTTTGTGGTATTTTGGCTTGAAATTTTTACTAAAACACAATTGGGACAATTCGTTTTTGGGAGACCAAATGGATTTATTTTCAAAAATTGTTTATATCCCAAGTATCCCTTTGAATCTAGTTTCCAAACCAATTTGAATTTTTTATATTGGGCATCAAACTAAAACGTTATGGTCAAAATACCAACGGGATGTCAAACAGACAGCTTAGGAACATAGTTGAGACAGTCACTTTTTGGATGCCTTATTGGATAGATATTGAAAACCTGTTTAATTTATATATTCCCCTATGAGTCTAGTTTACAACACAATTTGAATCACTCAAGTCCAATATCATATGAGGAAGTTATGACCAAAACATTGGCTGCTTGTCATAAATCTGCACTTTGAAAAATTTGTCTTCCCAGATGTTCATAGGTAAATTTGACTCATCAACTCCTCTTGTCATTAAAACCTGTTTCTATTGGAGATACCTACATGAATCTAATTTCATATCCAATTGGAATCACATCAATTTGTCATCAAACGAAAAAGGTATGCCTAAAACCGTGACTATCGGTCTAGCCCGAAATTTGAAAAACACCTTGTCATGCAAGGTGTTACTGATCATATTTGGCATATCATGACATGGAATTTTCAAAACCTATTTCTAATGGAAATAGACCTCTGAATGTACTTTTATTTGTGTTGGTTGTGGAGCCTTATTGTCTTCCTGATTTAGAGGTCTTTTACTTTTAGCCATGTTTATACCCCATGAAGTATTTACACCCCAGAAGTATGTACACTCTTCCATGCGGGGGAGTGTAGAGGGGGGGTACCCCCTCTGCAGGGTCCGGGGGGGATATCCCCCTGGATGGGGGGTCTGGGGGTAAGCGGGCCCCTAGTGGGGGTTCAGGGGAAGCGCCCCTTGATGGGAGATCGAGGGCGAAGCCCCCGAAGCAAAAATTGCCTTGTAAAAGTATATAGTAATTTCATTGTAAATATGGACCGTTCATTATAAGGTCGCAGATCTAACTGTAGAGATTATGTTAGGGTTTTTTTCCCTAAAAGGAAACCCTCTTTTATGAGGGAAATGTATTGCAGCTATGCATGATGGTGAATATTTTATTCTGAGAGAGGAGACTATGAGAGAAAGAAGAGGAACTTACAACGGGTTTTGTTGTAGGTTGCATCCCTTCATTTGCTGGATAATAATAAAGGAAGGACCTGGAAATTTCTCTAGTGGATGTAGCCTACACTAGGTGAACCACGTAAATCTGTGTCTCTCTTGTATTGTGTGTCTTCTGTGTTTTGTTTCTGCATTTGTTTTATTTTATTGCTCCGCGGTCCTGTTTTTCTAACAACTAGTATCAGAGCATAAGGTAACTCACAGGAAAAGAGGGTTCCTGGTTTGAGTGGGAGCAATGTCGGAATATGGAAAGTTCAGGGTCGAGAAATTTAATGGCCAAAACTACTAGTTATGGAAGATGCAGATGGAAGACTATTTATATCAGAAGGATTTATTCCTACCATTGAGTGGAGTAGCAAAGAAGCCGGCGGCCATGAAGGACGAAGAATGGGAGATTCTTGACAGAAAGGCTCTAGGAACGATACGGCTGAGCCTGGCAACATCGATGGCTTTCAATATCTCGAAAGAAAATCTACAATGAAGGGTTTGATGGACACGTTGGCCAAATTGTATGAAAAACCCTTGGTGTCGAATAAGGTATTTCTAATGAAGAGATTATTTAATATGAAGATGTCAGAAGGTGGGTCTATTGCAGATCATTTAAATGAATTTAATATAGTTACTAATAAACTAAGTTCTGTAAAAGTGGACTTTGATGATGAGGTTAGGGCTCTTCTAATCTTGTGTTCATTGTCAGAAAGATGGAATGGCTTGGTCATGGCTGTAAGTAACTCTGTCTCTAGTTCAAATACTTTAAAATTTGATGATGTTGTTGGTGTTATCCTTAGTGAGGAAATGCGACGGAAAAGCACAGGTGAGACATCAGGAAATGTGTTGAACATGGAGAACAGGGGAAGACAAAAGGATAGAGGAAAGGGCTCAGGAAATTGTGGAAATTCTAGGAAGGGCAGATCCAAATCCAGACTTGGAAAGATAGAGTGTTGGAATTGTGGGAAGAAAGGACATCTGAAGAAAGACTATAGAGCTCCAAAGAAACAAAGAAATGGACAGTAGGAGAGAAATCAGGAAGCAAATGTAACAGGTGATGTGTTACAAGATGCTTTGATTCTTTTTTTAGATAATATTTCTGAGTCTTGGGTAGTAGATTCAGGAGCTTCATTTCATTCCACACCCCATAGAAAACATTTTCTAGATTATGTTCAAGGTGATTTTGGATAGGTTCATTTGGGTGATAATAAACCATGCAAAATTGTTGGAATGGGAAAGGTAAAAATAAAGCAACAAAATGGAAACCAATGGTTGTTGAAAGAGGTAAAACATGTTCCAGATTTAAGCAAAAATCTGATTTCAACAGGGCAGTTGGCAAGTGAAGGTTGTATATCCACATTTACAGATAAGATGTGGAAGGTCATCAAAGGATCATTGGTGATAGCGAAAGGAGAGAAGGTAGGTACATTGTATTTATGTAATGGTAATACTGACTCTTCTATATCTTTAGCTTCTACAGGAGTGGATACAACACTGTGGAATCATAGGCTGGGACACATGAGTGAGAAGGGTATGCAGATACTTCACAAAAGAAATTTCTTGTCAGATCTTAAACAAATTGATTTGGACTTCTGTGAGCATTGTGTTTATGGAAAACAAAAGAGAGTCAGATTTCTCAGAGTTGGAAAAGAAAAGAAGAATGAAAGGTTAGAGCTTGTGCATACAGATGTATGGGGAGCAGATCAGGTATCATCTCTTGGTGGCTCTCATTATTATGTTACTTTTATTGATGATGCAACTAGAAAAACTTGGGTTTATTACATTCGACAAAAATCTGATGTTTTTGATACTTTTAAGAAATGGAAATCTTTAGTTGAGAATGAGACAGGAAAGACTATGAAGTGTCTCAGATCAGATAATGGAGGTGAATACTGCAGTAAGGAGTTTGATGATTACTGTTCATACCATGGGATTCGTAGAGAGAAGACAGTTCCACGAACACCACAAGAAAATGGTGTGTCAGAAAGGATGAACAGGACAATCATGGAGCATGCAAGGAGTATGAGATTGCATGTCAGTTTGCCCTTACAGTTCTGGGAAGATACTGTAGATACTGTTGTTTACATAATAAACAGAGGACCTTCAAGCTCTTTGTATGGTGGAATTCCAGAGGAGGAATGAACACGAAAAAAGGTAAACTATTCTTTTTTGAAAGCCTTCAGTTGTGAAGCATTTGTCCATATTGATAAAGAAAATAGAACAAAGCTTGAGGCAAAATCCAAGAAGTGTACCTTTATTGGATATGGTGTTAATGATTTTGGTTATCACTTATGGGATTATGAAAATAAAAAAATCATTAGGAGTAGAGATGTCATATTCAATGAAAAGGTCATGTACAAAGATTAGTTGCAGGGAAAGAAACAGGAAACAGAAAAACAAGAATACACAGTGCTTGATGAGATCACTGAAAAGAAATTCCAAAGGAACCTAAAAATCAAAATGTACAACAGCAGGAGCAACAGGTACCTCAAACACCTACAAGTGTTGTTAGAAGATCTAACAGGTTAATTATACCCCCTGAACGATACTCTCCTTCATTATATTATTTATTGTTGACCGATTCTAGTGAACCAGAATGTTATGAAGAGGCAATGCAGGTAGATACCAAAAAGAAGTGGGAGCAAGGCATGAAAGAGGAAATGGATTCCTTGGAAAATAACTAGACTTGGGACTTGGTTCAGTTGCCTATGGGAAAAAGAGCATTGTAGAATAAATGGGTTTACAAGTTGAAGGAAGAAGATGGAGGAGAAAAGTGGTACAAGGCTAGACTTGTTGTAAAGGGGTTTGCACAAAAGAAAGGTATAGATTTTGATGAAATATTTTCTCCTGTTGTTAAAATGACTTCAATTAGGACTATTTTAAGTCTTGTGGAAGTAGAATATTTGCATCTTGAACAGTTAGATGTAAAAACATCTTTTCTCCATGGGGATTTGGAGGAAGAGATTTATATGCAGCAGCCACAGGGGTATGAGGTCAAAGGGAAGGAGAATTTTGTATGCAGGTTGAAGAAGAGCTTGTATGGCCTAAAGCAAGCTCTAAGGCAGTGGTATTTGAAGTTTGACAGGTTTATGACAAAACAGGGTTATAGTAGATGTCATTATGATCATTGTGTTTATTTTAAAAAGCTAGAAAATGGAAGCTTGATTATCTTGCTATTGTATGTAGATGACATGCTTGTTGCAGGGACTAATATGCAGGATATAGATGTGCTCAAGAAGAAATTAGCCAATTCATTTGCAATGAAGGATTTGGGTGCTGCAAAGAAAATCCTTGGTATGAGAATAACAAGAGACAGGAAAAATTGCAAACTGGCATTGTCTCAGGGTGAGTACACAAAGAATGTGTTGGAGAGGTTTAGAATGCAGAATGCAAAACCAGTTAGTACACCTTTGGCTAGCCATTTCAAATTGACTAAGGAAATGTGTCCCAAGACATAGGAGGAGATAGAATACATGTCCAGGGTCCCATATTCATCAACAGTTGGCAGCTTGATGTATGCAATGGTTTGCACAAGACCAAATATTGCACATGCAGTGGGAGTTGTGAGAAGGTATATGAACAATCCAGGTAAAGAACAATGGGAGGCAGTAAAGTGGATTCTCAGGTATTTGAGAGGTACTACTACACATCCATTGTGTTTTGGAGGTTCAAACACTTTTCTATAGGGATATGTTGATTCAGATATGGAAGGTGATAAAGACAGCAAGAGGAGCACCACAGGGTATGTTTTTACTATAGGTGGAACAACAGTAAGTTCGATTTTGAAACTGCAAAAGGTTGTTGCACTTTCAACAACAGAGGCAGAGTATGTTGTTGCTATAGAGGCTAGTAAAGAAATGATTTGGTTACAAAATTTTATGGAGGAATTGGGAAAGAAGCAGGAGAACAACAGGTTGTACTGTGACAATCAAAGTGCCATTCACCTTGTAAAGAACTCATCATTCCATTTGAAGACTAAGCATATACAGTTGAGGTACCACTTCATACGATCCACCTTGGAAGATGGACAATTGAAGCTGGAAAAGATACACACTAGCCAGAATCCTGTAGACATGTTAACAAAGGGAGTAACCAGGGAGAAACTAAGTTCCTGCTCAGTTTCAGTTGGTCTTCAAGAATGAAGATGAAGATGAGAAATTTTCCAGGTCCAAGGAAGTTCAGAGTCCAACATATACAACAGCGATGGAGTTGTTGAGATCAGTCTCTAAGTGAGAGATTGTTGGTTGTGGAGCCTGATTATCTTCCTAATTTAAAGGTCTTTTACTTTTAGCCGTGTTTATACCCCATGAAGTATTTACACCCTAGAAGTATGTACACTCTTCCACGCGGGGGAGTGCAGAGGGGGGGTAACCCCTCTACGGGATCAGGGGGGGCTATCCCCCCGACTAGGGGGTTTGGGGACAACCAGGCCCCCAATGGGGGTTTGGGGGCGAAGCCCCCGAAGAAAAAATTGCCTTGTAAAAGTATATTGTAATTTCATTGTAAACCTGAACCGTTCATTATAAGGTCGTAGATCTAACGATAGAGATTATGTTAGGGTTTTTTTCTCTAGAAGGAAACCCTCTTTTATGAGGGAAATGTATTACGGCTATGCATGATGGTGAATATTGTATTCTGAGAGAGGAGACTGTGAGAGAATGAAGAGGAAGTTACAGTGGGTTTTGTTGTAGGTTGTATCCCTTCATTTGTTGGATAATAATAAAGGAAGGACCTAGAAATTTCTCTGGTGGACATAGCCCACACTGGGTGAACCACGTAAATCTGTGTCTCTCTTGTATTGTGTGTCTTCTGTGTTTTGTTTCTGCATTTGTTTTATTTTATTGCTCTGCGGTCCTGTTTTTCTAACAATTTGGATTTGGAATCACTCAAATTGGATGAGAAACAAATAATTTATGATCGAAATATTGTTGAGTAGTATATGTTGGCCAACACTCCTGAACATGTATAAAATGAATTTTGTTTCATTTATTTACTTTGGATTTGTTTTATAAGTAACTACATGTTTTTTTTTGCGTATTTCTTGGACGAAGAGAGACCGTACACCTCTCTTCTCCATGATCTCATGTTTTATTGCAGGTAAGTGCTTATGTTTTGCAGGTCCTTGGAAAATCAAAGAAGGTTAATATATGCATGAGTGATTCTTGAAGACTTTTTCTCAAATTTTCAAATGGATTGAGCACTTAATAAATGGAGAGATTGATGTGAAAACCATACAAAGACCAATGTTTCAGAAATCAAGTTTCATTGCTACATTAACCATGCCAAGAATCCTTCTAAGAAGACATTATGCTCATCATGCTCATTCGCCAACACCGTGATATGACTATACATTTTTTTATTATTTCCCTCTACCATTCCATTCATTCCATTACCTTCTGCTCCATTTCATCACTTCCATACTTTCCACTCCAATCACTGCTAACCCATGAATAAAGTCGCTTATCTCCTTTACCACTTTCTGATGAAAAATTTTCATCTTCAGTTCTTCAAATCATTTTGTCTATGCTGACGTTGGATGATGTGGGATTCCTTAAGGCCCTCCTTCTAACAAATCTCATCCCATCGACTCCAACACATCATATGGGATTGAGGTTAGATTTTCATAGTGCCCTGGGATTTGCATACATTAATGGTAGATCTCATTGTTGTTAATCATGGGGATTCATCAATGCCTCTTGATTGACAAATCTTGCAGATGACTCGACTCCAACAAATCCATTCGTACCTGTCAAGATGCACGAAGGTACTTTAGAGCTCACTGTCATCAAAGGTGAGTTTCTTCACGTTGGTTAATGACATACATTAATGGCCGGTAATCCAACGATTTATTTACATGCTCGACTTCAGCACATTCAATCGCATGGTAAGAATTGTACCTTAGTTTTGTAGTAGTTGAAGATTATGTGATCTAATGGTTTCAACAGTGATTTGCAGCAGCAACTGTCACAGTCTGCCCTCACGACATTGTGGGTCCTCTTGAACTAGGTAAACGTTAACCTACAGTTCGAGACACGGTGGGAGCGTTAGTAGGTCATGGAAGGGTTGTTGTCCACACCTCTCCCTCAACATCTCTAGTATTTGTGCATGAATCCTTTACTCCACATGTGATTATGGTTGTCAAGCTATCATCAGCCTGCATCATCAACAAATCTTGTCAGATCATATCCATATCATATCATCTAATCAGATGCACTAATATCATAGTAAAAACAATCAAACCCCAATGGTACATTACCCTAATCGATCCGGAGTCCAAGGGGTTCCATCAATGCCTTTGTATCCTCGAGGTCCAAAATCCTACACACTCAGTAAACTGAGTGAATAGCACCTATCTATTTCAATGGAGTAAAACAGCATGCCATCAACCCATAACTCCTCATAATCAAAATCAAAATTTTTAATAGCATAATAATCCGGATCACTTGCGAGCAAGTGTCCTTAAAGAATAAGTTCACTCAGTGCACCAGAGCAGGATGTTACAGGGTTTGTTGGGTTATGAAGAGGACTTCTCCTCCATCATTATCTTCTTCATCACTCTCATCTGAGGAGATGTCATCATCCTTGGAGTAGAAGCTCTTTTTATTGTTGAGACTTCTCTTTTTATAGTAGCAGTTTTCAACAATATGTCCTATTCTACCATAGTTAAAGCATTTGAGAGGAGACTTACCTTTGTATCTTACACTTCCCTTCTGGAACCTTCTTATGAAATTTTCTACTTCTTCATCAAGGTCGTTATCCTTTTCTTTTGACTTCTTTGTTGCTTTAAAGGATGCTTCATTGTTTGGCTGGTCACTTTTTGTACCTGTTCTCATTTCACATGCTATAAGAGACCCATGTAATCCATCCATTGTCATTTTGGCCAAGTCCCTAGTTTCTTCAATGGTAGAGACCTTAGCATCATACTTGATGCCAACGTAGCCCCTTCACAACCCATAGGTCGAAAGGTCCACGTGCACACAAGATCTTCTCTTCCTTCGCGGCCCGAAGAAATCTAAGGTTCTTCTATTTCCCTATCAGGAAATATGCACCCACAGTAAACCTTCACTGGATCTTCCTCTCGCACTCGGAATATCGGACTTCACAACTTCACGATGTAAAAGGTCAAGCGCTAGACCCTCGAATCCTCGAGACTCGATGACTAATCAATGTTGACCTCCTCTTTCCTCTATCGGGACTTTACCTATCGCAAATTCGGCATTCGCGATGTTGAGAAACTCGGTTCTCCGACTCCAATACCCGATACTCTGAAACTCTGATGCACACACGAGTTGACTTTTCAATGCCTTTACTCCATCGACATTTTGTAGTTCGTGGGATCGTGAATCCTAATGCATATATTTCGGCACTTCTCACTGCGAAACCCCGATAAATTGTGCCACCTGTCTTCCACTCCGACCCTTGTGGCCCCACACTATTTCCTTGTCGTCGGGGTATCGCGTTTCGTGATTTCACGATTTCTGTTGCCAATTTATGAAGCTTCACCCTACGAAACCCCGATATGCGAATTCCACGAGTATATCCAACAGTCCTTGTGACTGAGATCAACTGCTCTGCCTCTCCTGAGATTTTAATCTTCTGAGGTACTCGCGGTAACTCACTTGCTTCTCTGTGAGATCCTATGACTCACGGGATGTCGTGAATCCTCCTCAGAGAATACCGACCGTCCGTTCCTCCAGATGAAATCAACGACATGAATAAGTGTTCCTTTCCACAGAACTCATCCACCTGCGATGCGAACTTACGATGCTTCTTACAACTTTCAAGGCACAACTCCCCTACACTGTCCTTGAAAATTTTCAAAGGCCTTATCCTTCCAGAGCTTTGTTACAACTCAGAGTCTTAGAAAAAGACTCCTTGTGCGCACTCCTTGCGGCAACCTTCAAACACTCCTAGGTGTTGAAAACCTTTGACCCTGCGCACTCCCGCAGCAGCAGTCTCTCACACCTTACTCAGGTTGAAACCCTAAGACTTTTCCCTTGCTTGCACACTCCTTTCACGGCTCCTGTGCCAACTGTACTTTTGCAGGAATGAGAACAAATGCTACCTATATGAACCCTCTGTCAGCGCACTCCTTGCAGACACTTCGACTGCACTCCTTGTAGGAACCTTGGCTCAGATAGAGAAACAATTGAAACTCATTCTCTTTCCCTTTCAGACTTCAACTCAACCATGAAATCATATACACAGCACATAAAGCAAATGTATAACAAGAAAGCAAACATTCATGAGCATATCATTCAGCATCAATACACAGAGAATAGACACAAAACTATGAATTTGAATCAAACTCTTCTATTAATTCAAATATCTGTACATGGATGTTCTTACACAGCTCTCTGCATGCTCCTATGCTCCAATTCTTCATCATGTTACAATGCACAATGAGGGTGTCTATATCTCGTTTCCCTCTAGCGCTCTACAACTATCTAATCTGGAATTAAATCCTATCTACTTGCATTAACTATATTAAATGCCTCCTACCTACTAAGGACAAGAGCTAAAGGCTCAAGGTCCGATTACATTATACAAGTGCGTCTCTTCTTAAATGAATTCATTTAAGATGGTGCATCAATCCAAGGGATTTTCAAAATTTGTGTTGGCGTGTGTCCAGCTGTCTCTTGCCTTCAACGCTGGCTCGTTTGATGTGGGAGATGCTCCTGCATCATACTCCCTCTCTTGAAAACTTTCATGGGCTCCTTTCCATGAGCTTCTGCACGGTATGTCCATGCTTCTGTATCTCTGCTTCAATCTCCCAGCTGGCATCTTCAACTGGATGGTTCTTCCATTCAACCAGATACTCAAAGTACTACTTTCGCCTGGTCCTCTTGCTCACTCTCTTGTCTAGCATGTACTCCATATATGGCCTCTCTGCAACTGGCTTCTACTTTCGCCACTAAATCACTGGCTTCTCCAGCTCCGTATGGGTACAAATCCGAGATATTGAATATCGGAGAAATTCCGATCCCATCGGGTAATTCAATCTCATAAGATTTTTTCCCAAATTTCCTTGAGACCCTACATGGCCTGATTTTCTTCATCTTTAACTTATTGTATGTTCCTCTTGGGAACCTTTCTTTCCTCAAATGTGCTAGAACCAGATCACCAACCTCAAACTGAAGTTGTCTTCTATGCTGATCTGCTCTACGCTTATACTCCTGGCTTGAATTCTACAATCTCTCCTTCACCTAGCTGTGAAGTTCCTTCATCGCTTCTGTGAAATCCTCTGCACTAGCACTCCTAGTCGTAGTCTGTTCTGAATCCCTCAGCTCAGAAATTCCTCTCGGCTGCATTCCATAGACAACCTGAAATGGACTTTGGTCTGTGCTCTGATTCATTGAGTCATTATACGCAAACTCCTCCTATGGAAATATGTTGTCCCACTAGCTGTGGTGCTCTGTCACCAAGCTTCTTAGTAAGTCTCCCAGACTTATGTTGACCACCTCTGTCTGTCCATCCGTCTGAGGATGATAAGCTGAACTAAATGCCAAGTTAGTTCTTAGCTTCCTCCATAAGGTCCTCCAAAAATGCCCTATGAATTTGGTGTCTCAATCCAAAACTATACTCCTCGGCAACCCATGAAGTCGAATGACCTCTTTGAAAAATAGGTTTGCTATGTGAGTTGCATCACTAGTCTTCTGACATGGAATGAAGTGTGCCATCTTGGAAAATCTATCCGCCACCACAAAGATTGAATCAACACCTCTTTGTGTTCTTGGTAACCCCAATACAAAATCCATGCTAACTGCATCCCAAGGCCTTTCTGGTATGGGCAATGGTTGATAGAATCCCGCATTCTGCTTTCTTCCCTTCGAATGCTGGCAAATTCTGCACTTGTCTACAAATCTCTTGATATCCGCTCACATTCCTGGCCAAAAATATGACTCATTCAACTTCACGAATGTCTTTTCGTGACCAAATTGTTCCGCTAATACTCCACTGTGTTTCTCCTTCAGCAGATTCTCTCTCATGGAGCATTTCAAAATACACAGTTGATTGCCTCTGAACAACAATCCTTCTTGGATCATATAGTCTATCCATTGGCTTCAGTCCCTGAGAACTAGATTCTCAGCTGCTTCATATGCCTCCTTGAAATCTGGATCATCAGCGTACATGTTCTTGAGATCATCAAAACCCAACGTTTTGACTCGGAACTTCTGCAACAACAAACACTTCCTGCTCAAAGCATCAACCACTTTGTTAGCATTACCAGAAATATGTTTTATCACAAATGTGAAATTCTTCATATACTCAACCCATTTGGCATGTTTCTGATTCAACTTTTCCTGTTGAGTCACAAACTGCAATGCATGATTGTCGCTGTACAATATGAACTCTTTGGGTATCAAGTAATGCCTCCATTTCTTCAATGCCTGTATGATAGCATAAAACTCCTTATCATAAGTGGAGTACTTCAATTTTGCTTCATTCAACTTCTCGCTGAAGTATGCTATTGGAATGTCTTCTTGACTCAAGACTACCCCAATTGCAAATCCTCTTGCATCGCATTTCACCTGAAATGTCTTCTGGAAATCCAGCAACACCAAAACTGGTTGTTCCATAATCTTCCTCTTCAACCGATTGAAACTCTTCTTGGCCTCTTGTTATCCACATTTTTGGTTATCGAGATGATGACATGATGATGGAAGATCTAACTCTTCTTTAAGATCATTTTCATGAAGAAAGTTACACTTATCAGCTTCTCAAAATCACACTTTTGAAGATAGTACGCAGGCTGCACATATATTGTCCTGCGGAAATACTTGA
>JASDQU010737186.1:112384-156075 GCA_032191745.1 Picea mariana | reverse complement strand
GAATATGTCCCTTTCCCATAATGATGATATCATCTTATTACATGATTCCTTGATCACATGTATAGTCTAGAGTTTTGAATATATTAATGTCTTTGCTGTGATTGGTTTGTGTTGTTGTGATTGGACGACGCAAGAGTATCGTAGCAGAGCGAGGATCAACAGAGATAAGGAGAGATTTCATAAAGTAAGTACATCAAGATTCTTCTCTTGTCCATTCAATGCTTTAGAACTAGGGAAAGAGTAGTATTCTGTCACAGTTTGTTCCAGATTCAGGTGGATCTGGGGAGATTGGTTTGTGTCCGCACTCACGAATTTATCCTTGAACACCTCTTCAGTCCAATGAAAATATTTGTGTCTTTTCTTCACTATATCCATCATTGCTGCATTAATCCCACTGAAATTCCTGATGAACTTCCGGTAGAAACTAGCCAATCCATGAAAAATTCTCACCTCAAAGATATTCTTTGGTGATGGCCAATTCTTGATCACTTCCACCTTATCTAGATCCATCCTCAACTCATTTGCGGAAATAACAAACCCCAAGTAAATGAGTTCTGTCTTCATGAATGAGGACTTCTTCATATTTATCAACAGCTTCTCCTGCTGCAATTTCTGCATCACTGTAGCCAAATGCTTCAGATTCTCTACCACTTTCTTACTGAAAACCAGTATGTCATCCAAATATACAATGAAAACTTTTCCGATGAAATCCCTCAAGACTTCATTCATCAGCCTCATGAAGGTACTTGGCACATTTGTTAAACCAAATGACATAATAAGCCATTCATACAAACCCTCGTTTGTTTTGAATGTTGTCTTCCATTCGTCACCCTCTCTCATGCAAATCTGGTGATAATCGCTTTTCAAGTCAATCTTTGAAAAATACTTTGCTCCAATCAAGCAATCCATCAGATCATCCATCCTCGGCAATGGAAATCTATACCTGATGGTTATCTTTTTGATCACCCTCGAGTCAGTACACATCCTCTAGCCTCTGTCTTTCTTTGGACTGAGCACTGTTGGAACAACACATGGACTCAAGCTCTCCCTGACTAAACCTTTGTCCAACAACTCCTGGACTTGCCTCTTAACTTCCTCATTCTCTTGTGGCATCAATCTATATGCGGCTTTGTTTGGAAAACTGGCTCCTAGTATGAGATCAATATGATGACTCACACTTCTAATCGGTGGCAACGAATGAGGTAATTCGTCCACTACAATGTCAACGAACTCTTCCAGCAGTTCCTGAACCTCCTCTGGTAAATCATCCACTCTTGTGCTAGTCAGAAAAATCCTCGTCTTTCTGACCACAATAAACTGTGGATCCTCCTTCTTCTTAACCACATTAAGAATCTCCTTCCCACTCATGAGAAGTACTATGTTGCTTACTTCCGGCTTCACCTCCTTGTTTTTTATTGGAAGCAACATGTGTGTCCTCCCATTCTTCTCCAGGGTGTATGTGTTCATTCTCCCATCATGAATCACATTTTTATCATATTTCCATGGTCTACCCAGCAATAGATGACAAACATCCATAGGAATGACATCACACAAGATTTTATCATTATATCCTCCTATCTTGAATTCAACTAAACATTGTTTAGTGACAGTTACCTGGTGTCCTTTCTGTAGCCACGAAACTCTGTACGGACTTGGATGATCAGTCGTCTACAGCTCCAGCTTCTCTACCATCTCTATAGAAATGAGATTATTCGTGCTACCACTATCTAGAATGACCTTGCATACCCTATCCTTGGTCTTGCAAGCAGTCCTGAAAAGTCTAGTCCTTTGCACTGAACTTTCCACCTCCTTCTCAGGTGTCAAAAGGACTTTTCGCATCATCAGTGATCTTCCGCCTTTAGCATCTTCTGCCTCAACATCCTAACTTTGTTCCTCGATGATGTGATCTTCTCTAGTCTCTTTCTTTTTCTCTGGACACTCGTAAGACTTGTCCCCATTATTTCCACATGTGAAGCATGTAATTACTCCACCTCTTGCTCTTCCTCTGCCTCTGGTACGAGGAAAAGTGTTGTTGTCAGCATAATATCCTCTCTGCTCAGTATGATGTCTTCTCTGTGAGGTTCCACCTCTCTCAATACGAGTCTAAGGTTTCTTCTAATCTTCCTTGGGCTTCTGGTTTCTTTCCTGGGCAACTAATTTGCCTCTGGGATGACTTCTTCCTCTACCCCTCTGACTCTGCTTTCGGCTCAGCTTCTCCTCAGCTTTCAGAGCCATCTAATAAGCATCTTCCACCATTTGGATGGTTACCATGCTCATCTCATCCTGGATATCATATCTCAGGCCATTCATATATCTGGAAACCTTCTCATCATCGCTCTCCTGATGACCTGCTTTGATGTTCAGTCTGTAGAATTCCTCAGTGTATTCTTTCACTGTCATCAGCTTCTGTCTCAGGTTCTGCATCCCTCTGAACAAAGTAATTTGGTAGTCCCTGGGGATGAATTTTTCCTTCATCTTCAGGATCATTTTGTCCCAGCTCTTGATCTTATGCTTGCCCTTGCAGCATCTGTTAGCTTGTAGTTCATCCCACCACAATGTTGCATGTCCTTTCAATCTCATGACAACATGCTTGAATTTCTTGTCTTCCTTGACATCTTCATAGTCAAAGTATGTGTCTAGAGCTCTAATCCAGTCTAGAAGCTCCTCTACATCCAGGTTTCCCTCGTAAACTGGAATGTCCATCTTCACTCTTGCACCCATCCTGGCAATATCTCTGATCAAAGGTTCATTTGATGCATCTTCTGCTGCAACTTCTTCCTCACGTTCAACCTCAATCTCGCTTTCCGAATCACTCAGATCCCTAGCACTAACTGTGCGTCTTTACGTTGTCTCCATGTCTTTGAGTCTAGCTCAGAGATCACGCATTTGTCTCTCCATGACTGGATCAGTCATATGCCTACCTCTTCTTCTCGGTAATTCCCTATCCTCTAGATCGGGTGATTGTCTATCTCTCCTGGGAAGCATGGTGAATTTTTCTTCTTCTCTGCTACAGAAAGCAAAGAACCTTTCTGTGGTCTAATACCAAACTGACGCCAATGTAGCCCCTTCACAACCCATAGGTCAAAATTTCCACGTGCACATAGGATCTTCTCTTCCTTCGCGGCCCGAAGAACTCTAAGGTTCTTCTATTTCCCTATCGGGAAATCTGCACCCACAGTAAACCTTCACAAGATCTTCCTCTCACACTCGGAAGATCGGACTTCATGACTTCGCGATACCAAAGGTTGAGCACAGGACCCTCGAATCCCTAAGACCTGATGACCAATCAATGCTGACCTCCCCTTTCCTCTATCGGGACTTTCCCTATCGCGAATTCAGCATTCATGATGTCGAGCAACTCAGTTCTCCGACTCCCAATACCCAATACGCCGAAACTCCGACGCATGTGCGAGTTGACTTTTCAACGCCTTTACTCCATCGAAATTTCGAAGTTCATGGGATCGCGAATCCTAATGCATATATTTTGGCACTTCTCGCTGCAAAAACCTGATAACTTGTGCCACCTGTCTTCCACTCTGACCCTTGTGGCCCCACACTATTTCCTTGTTGTTGGGGTATCGCGTTTCGCTATTTCACAATTTATGTTGCAAATTTATGGAGCTTCTCCCTACGAAACCCCGATATGCGAATTCCACGAGTAGATCCGATGGTCCTTGTGACTCGGATCAACTTCTCTGCCTCTCCTGAGCTTTTAATCTTCTGAGGCACTCGCGATAACTCACTTGCTTCTCTATGAGATCCTATGACTCATGGGATGTCACGAATCCTCCTCGGAGAATACTGATCGTCTGTTCCTCCTGATGAAATCAGTGAGATGACGAAGTGTTCCTCTCCACAGAAATCATCCAGTTGCGACGCGAACTTACGACGCTTCTTACAACTTTCAAGGCACAACTCCCCTGCACTATCCTTGAACAATTTCGAAGGCCTTATCCTTCCTGAGCTTTGTTACAACTCAAAGTGTTAGAAAAATACTCCTTGCACGCACTCCTTGCGGCAACCTTCAGACACTTCTAGGTGCTGAAAACCTTCAACTCTGCGCACTCCCGCAGCAGCAGTCTCTCACACCTTACTCAGGTTGCAACCCTGAGACTTTTCCCTTGCCTACGCACTCCTTGCACGGCTCCTGTGCCAACTGCACTTCTGTAGGAATGAGAACAAATGCTACCTATATGAACCCTCTGTCAGTGCACTCCTTGCAGACACTTCGACTGCACTCCTTTTAGGAACCTTGGCTCAGATAGAGAAACAATTGAAACTAATTCTCTTTCCCTTTCAGACTTCAACTCAACCATGAAATCATATACACAGCACATAAAGTAAATGTATAACAGGAAAGCAAACATTCATGAGCATATCATTCAGCATCAATACACAGAGAATAGAAACAAAACCATGAATTTGAATCAAACTCTTCTATTAATTCAAATATCTGTACATGGATGTTCTTACACAACTCTCTGCATGCTCCTATGCTCCAATGCTTCATCATGTTACAATGCACAATGAGGGTGTCTATATCCGATTTCCCTCTAGCGATCTACAACTGTCTAATCTAGAATTAAATCCTATCTACTTGCATTAACTATATCAAATGCCTCCTACCTACTAAGGACGAGAGCTAAAGGCTCAAGGTCTGATTACATTATACAAGTGTGTCTCTACTTAAATGACTTCATTTAAGATGGCACATCAATCCAAGGGATTTTCAAAATTTGTGACAGCATGTGTCCAGTGGTCTCTTGCCTTCCACACTGGCTCATTTGATGTGGGAGATGCTCCTGCATCAATACTTCAAGAGAAGTGATCTCAACAATTTTTGTCTAACCGAGGATTCATCGATCTCTTCACCTAGTCCTCTGATAGCATTAACAACTTCATCAACTCTAAGAAAATAGGTTGCAATATCTTCCTTTCCATTCATCTTCAAATTTTCAAATTTTTCTCTATGTCGTTGAAGCTTGACCTGCTTAACTTTTGGATCACCTTCATAGATGCTCGAGTTTGTATCATACATCCTTAGCAGTGCTAAAACCCATCACTTTTCTAGCAATGGTTGGTGCCAATGCTGCTAGAATAACATGTCTGGCTTTTGAATTACAACTCATAAGCTTCTTCTCATTTGGATTGGTTGGAGCATTATTTGGGATTACATAGCCATTTACAACTGAGTAACAAATGTCTACTCCCAAAGCTGTTAGGTAAGTTTTCACTCTATCACTCCAGTATTCATAATTTCTTCCATCAAATTTTTGAATCCCATTTGAAATGTGTTAATGGTCATCCATCTCTGCTTAGGAGTTTCCTTCCACTGGTTAAACTGTTCTGAAGGCAACCTTCTCTGATACTAATTGTTGATACTGAGAGGGGGGTGAATCAGTATCAAGTACAATTTAAAAACTTTCTCAACTTATACTTAAACCATTCAATTATATCCAATGAGAAATGAACAATAGTATAATAGTTACACCAATACACCACAATACACCATGCACAATATATGAGAAATAATCAATAGTTATTGTTCAAGGGAAGTAATGACTTCCAAAGGTAGCTACAGCTTCCAAGTGTAAAGGGAGGGATAAACCTCCAAAAGGAAKATAAAATCCTCCAATGTCAAGAGAGATTTGAACTCTCCATCCTTTCCCCTTCCTTCTGCTCAAGAATATACGAGAGATAATAAAACTTCACATTAAATCATCACCATCAACCAACCATCACATAGAACCTGATAATGCTTCCTGAGACTTCTTCAATTTCTAAAATTATTCAATTATTGGAATACTCTGATCCTATGTATAATATTATTCAGTTTATTCTCTAAAATTTTGCCAAGTTTCACTCCTTGAATCCTCCCCAAAAAGAAGTTATAGAGAGAATGGTAGACCTTGTTCAATTCTGGTTTATTCAAGAGACAAAACTTGTAAAGAATTCCCCACGCTCAATATTTAACATCAGATTTTAAAAACTCACATAAAAGAAAATAAATTCCGTACTATTTCCAATTCAATTTGTCCTACATCATTTCGATTCTCGATGAAGAAGTTATGATTGTTTTACCTGGAACACCTGTTTATTGACTAGCTTCAAGACTGGTCAAAAACCCTATCTTCCACAGAGTGTATCTCCATAATTATAGTGAATCAAGAGCTTAAACTTTTACTAGGGGTGCCTTGGTATGTCTTCTCAATACCATATCAATTTCACCATATGAATCATTCTAGAAAAACATTTATAGCAAAAATGGTAAGATGACCTGAAAAGAATATACCTTAGAACACATCACCAAAAGACTTCATGCTCCCTTGAAATTTGGCCTTCTTTACTTCTGATTTCCTCTGAAATTTGACTTGTGTATCAAATGAATGTATAATGATATTTATTTATACCATTTATGTCACTTCCTTTTAACATTAGGGTTGACCTAACACTTTCTTATTTTGTAAATATTTTCTTTAATTATCTTCAGGGCCTACATGTACTTCCTTCTTCAATTCACTTTGTCATCTTCAAAAATTCATCTCCTCAACCATGAGGATCCACATGACGTGCCACATACCACCAGAAACAACATGATGTATACTATCCATCGATGGGTTTTGTATATGCATGTGCATTGTCCTTCATGTCCAAATACCTTCATCAATCTTGCGGTCCAAAACCCATGACTAGGGTTGACATCAATGACAACAACCAATATTCCAACAATGTCATGGCTTTCATTAACATGCCTTGCCTTGGCATGTTGTGTCTTGCATTGACATGCCTTTCCTTGACATTCCATGCCTCCTCATATATTTCCATGCATTGGATTACCTTTACATGCCATGCCTTGCCTTGACATAACATGCCTTGTCTTTCATTGCCATGCATTGTCGTGCCTTACCATGACTTTCCTTGTGATTAATTGTCTTTCCATGCATTCCCTTATGATGTAGGAGCATCATAAGCAGCCATCCAAGCAACCAATGTAAAAGTGGGAGACAACTGGAAAAGAACCAGTGCACATTTTGAAGTGTTTTGAGTTCAATGAATGGACATTAATGTCATAGCTAAGGGAAGCGTACTTACATTTATGTCTAGATATTGTAAATAGATCTTGAGCATTGCTCTCATTTGTCTAATGTAGAGGCATTTATGCATAATGAATTCAAGTAGGTAGAATTAATTTAATATATTACACAGTTTAGAAGCGTAGGAGGGAAAATGGATATAGACACCCTCACCCTTGTATTATTGTAAGTTTGGGGATGATCATTCAGATTTCATAAGCTGTAGAGTTGTAGCAGAGAGCTGTAGAGAAGAACCCATGTACAAGATCACTTGAGTTAATATATGAAGCTTTGACTCAACTTTCATGGTGTTATGATGATTACTATTTACATTTGTTCAATGTTTACAGTTGATTTGTTTCTTTGTTATGCATTTGTTTCAATACTGCATTGAGTGTATGATTTCATGGTGAATATATGAAGTCTGAGAGAGGAGAAGAATGAGTTTCAATTGTTTCTCTTCCTGAGAATTCTTGCAAGGAGTGCAGTGAACATCTGTAAGGTGTGCGTTGATGAGGGTCTGATTTTTATCTCAGAAATATTAGGAGAGATATCGTTGTTCTCATACCAGCTGAAGTGCAGGTGAAGCATAGAGCCGTGAAAGGTGTGCGCAATCCAATTGAAGCCTTCGATTTTTCAAATCCAGTAGGAAGAGTGAGAGACTACTATTGCAAAGAGTGCACAAGGTTAGAGACTCAAATAACTAGAGGTTATTTGAAGTTTTGTTGCAAGGAGTGTGAGCAGGGATCCTTTTGGGGAGCTTGAGGTTACAAGTGAAAGCTCAGGAAGGATAACACCTTTGAAGTGCTCAAAGGGAGATGAAGATTGAAATAATCTCGTAGAAGTTAATTTCAGGAGGGAGAACACCTAGTCGTTTGGACAGGGGTCATTGAAGAGTGCATCTGATGGTCATAATTCTCCATGGAGAACTCACGAAGTCGTGAGGACCGTAGGATCCAGAGGAGCTATAAGGTGGTTAGGAATTGGATGAATCTACCACAATAACATCAAGAATCAATGTGGATTGTTGATTGTGATGTTTTTGAGCCATCAGATCATTTCATTAATTTGGGATTCGACATACTGGAAATTCTGATGATAAGGAACCGAGACTCTTTGCATTGAAAATCCCGAAGTCACAAAACTCGATGTACCTTTGGTTTGGGATTTCAACATTTCGGTTTTATGGAGTTCGGGAAGTAGAGGAGGAAGTGACTTTGGAATCGAGAGTTTCAAACTCCCGGTTCGCGAAATCCTGAAGAGGGAAAGGAAAAATTCTCGAAAAGTCAAGGGGAAATAGTCATTGACACCAATCGGGTTTCATGGTTTTTGGACTCAAGAGGTAGAGTTGCATGTTCAACGCAACTCTTGAAATCATGAAAAGGGAAACATTGAAAAGGTGGGTCCCAAGTCTCAGTCATAAGGTACATGTGACGGAAGTGAAAGGAGGGGTCAAGCTTCATTGAAAATCTTGAAAGGCCATCGATCTCGCATTTCTTAGGAAGTTGAGCCCATTTAAGCATTCCGACATTTCAAAGTTCAAAGAATCATAAGGGAAAAGGAACGGTTGTTGGATGTTCGCTCAAATCCTCGAAAGCCGAAACTCATGTGCTTTTCGCGTTGGAGGAGTCAACCTTTGTTGACGTTTCACATTTCAGAATTTGCCAAGGGCTGTGGAAATACATCGGGATTCTCCAACTCCCAAAACTTGAAGTCCTTTGTGGCTTAAGAAAAGGGTTTAATTAACCCTTGGCATGCTTTTAGTGAAGATCCTGAGCGGATCTTGGCTCGAGGGCAAGGGGGTCTACGTCAAAGTGGTATCAAGGCACATAACAAATTCTTTGCTTTCTGTAGGAGAGAGAAAAAAGGAAAATTTTGCAACCATGCCACCGAGAAGAAGGGATAGGTCAATGTCTGATCCAGCAGTGGAAAGAGAAATGCGTGAGTTACGTGCCAGACTTGATTCTATGGAGACAGCACAGAGGCGCATAGTCGATGCTAGGGATATCAGCGAAGCTGAAAGTGAGAATGAAGCTTGAAATGAAGGAGAAGAAGTTGTAGTTGAAGATGTTGCAGATGAATTCCTATTAAGGGTTGTTGCAAGGATAGGTGCCAGAGAAAAAATGGACATTCTAGTGTACGAAGGCAACTTGGATGTTGAAGAACTTCTAGACTGGATTAGAGCTCTAGACAAATACTTTGACTATGAGGATGTCGAAGAAGATAAGAAATTCAAACATGTCATTACTAGACTTAAAGGGCATGCATCACTATGGTGGGATGAACTGCAAGCTGACAAACGTTGCAACGGAAAACATAAAATCAAAAGCTGGGATAGAATGGTTGCAAATATGAAAGCCAAATTTATACCCAGGGATTATCAAATCACTCTGTTTCAGAGGATGCGGAATTTGAGATAGAAGCTAATGTCAGTGAAAGAATGCATTGAAGAATTCTACAGGATAAACATCAAGGCAGATCATCAGGAAAGCGATGATGAAAAGGTTTCCAGGTACATGAATGGTCTATGATATGACATTCAAGATGAGATGAGCATGATGGCCATTCGAAATGTAGAAGATGCTTATAAGATATCTATGAAAGTTGAAGAGAAGTTGAGCTGGAAGCAAGGTCAAAGAGGTCGAGGTAGAAGTCAAGCCAGAGGAAAAACGATTGCCCAAGACAGAACTCAGAGACCTAAAGAAGAGGGAAAGAAACCTCAAACTCAACCTGAGAGAGGAGGAAGGTCACAGGGAAGGTAGTATGCTGATAGAAATACTTTTCCTCGAGCCAAAGGAAAAGGAAGAGGCAGAGGAGGTGAAGTGAAATGCTTCATCTGTGGAATAATCAGACATAAATACTATGAGTGTCTAGATAGGAAGAAATATGGTGGTGAAACTCGCATTACCGAAGCTCAAGGATGGAATGTTGAGGCAGAAGATGCTGAGGACGGAAGATCTTTGATGATGAGGAAAGTTCTCTTGAAGCCAGAGAAGGAGGCAGAGAATCCATCCCAAAGAAACAATCTGTTTCGGATTGCCTGCAAAACTAAAGACAGGGTATGCAAGGTCATAGTGGACAGCGGTAGCACAAACAATCTCGTATCTGCAGAGATGGTAGAAAAGTTGGAGCTGGAGATTGTTGTACATCCAATCCCGAACAGGGTTTCATGGCTACAAAAAGGACATCAGGAAATGTCACTAAACAATGTTTAGTTAAATTTAAAATAGGAGGATATAAAGATGAAATATTATTTGATGTCATTCCCATGGATGTTTGTCATCTATTGCTAGGTAGACCATGGCAATATGACAGAAACATGATTCATGATGGGAGAAAGAACATGTACACCCAGGAGAAAAATGGTAGGACTCACATGTTCTTGTCGATTAAGGATAAAGAGGTGAAAACAAAGATGAGAAACACTGTACTTCTCATGATAGGGAAGGAACTTCTTAATGAGGTTAAGAAGAAGGAAGACACACAATTTATTGTGGTCAAGAAACCAAAAATTGTTTTGACTAGTACGAGGAAATATGATTTACCAGAAGAAATCCAGGAGTTGATGGGAGATTCTGTTGATATAGTAGTGAATGAACTACCTTGTTCATTGCCACCTATCAAGATTATAATCCATCATATCGATCTTATACCTAGAGCCAGTTTGCCAAAAAAAACAGCATATCAGTTGATGCGACAGGAAAATGAAGTTAAGAGACAGGTCTAGAACTTAATGGACAAAGGATTGATTCGAGAAAGCTTGAGTCGATGCGTTGTTCCGACAGTGCTCAGCCCAAAGAAAGACGGAGGCTGGAGAATGTTTACAGACTCAAGGGAAATCAATAATATTACCATCAGATACAGATTTCCATTGCCAAGGATGGACAACTTGATGGATTGCTTGAGTGGAGCAAAGTTTTTTTCAAAGATTGATTTGAAAAGCGGGTATCATGAAATTCGAATGAGAGAAGGTGATGAATGGAAGACAACATTCAAGATTAATGAGGGGTTGTGTGAATGGATTTTCATGCCATTTGGCTTAACGAATGTACCCAGTACTTTCATGAGGTTGATGAACAAAGTCCTGAAGGATTTCATAGGCAAAATCATCATTGTATATCTTGACGATATACTAATTTTCAGCAAAACATAAGCAAAACACTTAAAGCATATAGTTGCAGTGATGAGAAGATTAAAACAAGAGAAAATGCTGATTAATATGAAGAAATCATCATTTATGAGGACAAAACTCATTTATTTGGGTTTTGTTATCTCTGCAAATGAATTAAAAATGGATCCGGAAAAGATAAAGGTGATTAAGAATTGGTCATCACCGAAGAGCGTGTTTGAAGTTCGAAGATTCCATGGTTTGGCTAGATTCTACAGGAAATTCCTATGAAACTTCAGTAGAATTAGCGCACCGATGATGGATACGGTGAAGAAACGACATAAATCTTTTCACTAGATGGAGGAAGTAGAGAATGGTTTCAATCTGCTGAAGAACAAGATCATTGAGCAACCAATTTTGGTTTTGCTAGATTTTATCAAGACATTCCAGGTTAGGTGTGACGCGAGTGGATTTGCAATTGGAGTGGATCTCGGCCCAAGGGAAAGGGGGTTTGCATCACCTTAACTTTCCATGCCATGCATTCCCTTATATTTTGTTATCATGTCATGCATTCCCTTGCCTTTCCTTTCCATGCATTCCCTTGCCTTAGCTTGCCATGCATTCCCTTGCTTTGACATGCCATGCCTTACCATGCATTGAATTACCTTAACATTACATGTTTTTCCTTGGCATTGCATGCCTTTTCTTTCCTTGACATATCATGCCTTCCCTTTCCTTGACATGTCATGTCTTTCCATGCCATCACCTTCCACACGTTCATGCAAATGGATTATTAATGGCTTACTAATCGTTTTATGCCTTGCCTTGACATTTGGTCTGAGGGCACAAATCAAAACTGTGTGATGTAACTATGTTTTGTAATCTCTGACAGGTCCATATGGCCAACGCCCATGTGACCCCAATTCCCACAATTTCCCAACACATGGGTTTTGAAAGTCAACCCCCTGTGTTGGATTTTCATTTTGCCTCACTAAGAAAAAACCTAGTTTTAAAGATCCTCTAACAAACATTTTTCTGGGCAACGAAATAATAGGAGAGGGGTCCTCCTAGCTATAATCTGCTGCAAGGAGTCCAACGGAACTGACGGTTCATTGATTTGAGGCACGATTTGCATGTTACAGTGAGTTTCAATTCACCTCTTGAATCCATTCAGGTACACAATGACAATTTGGCTTAGGGTACAAATTCAGAATCGGGTGATGTAACTAAGTTTTATAAGCTTTGAAAGGTCTGTATGGCCAACACCCATGCGACCATGATGCCCACAGTCGCCCGACACAGGGGTTGTGAAATTCAACCCCCTGTGCCAGATTTCCATTGTGCCTCACTGAGAAAAACCCAAGTTCCAAAGATCCTCTAACAAACACTTTTTTGGGAAACAAAATCATAGGAGAGGGATCCCCCTAGCTAGAATATGGTGCCAGGAGTCCAATAGAACTGGCATTTCGTTGATCTAAGGCAGGGTTTGCATGTTATGGTGAGTTGCAACTCACCTCTTGAATCCATTGAGGGAGACAATGAAAATTTGGTCCAGGGGTGCAAAATCACAATCAGGCGACATAACTAGAATCTCCAATAGTTTAGGTTTTAGCATTTTTTTTTTTATGATTTTACCTAATCTTGTAACACTAAAAATGATTCCCTGGTCTATTGGAGAACCATAAATGAATATTCCTAAAGTTACTAAAGAGGGTTCTTCAATGAAGGATGTGGAGCCAATATATGTTGAGGATTCTCTTTGATGGGAGGAAATCCAAAGAAATCCCAAATCTACCCTAATTTTTGCCAAAAACAGGGGATTTTCTTGAATAAGTGGTTGAGTTTGACCAACATTGACCTCACAAGTGTGGAGCCTCTTTTTGGAATTGAATAGGTAATTTCCATCCATGGACATCAACGATCATGCCACATGTTTCAGAATTCTCCCAGCTATCCTACAAGTATATAAACCATGAAGCTATTACCAGAAGTTACAAGTTCCTATACTTTATGTTAAAAATGTATCTTTAATGCCTAGTTTGTGTCTAAATTTCATAAAAATAAAATAAATGACAAAATCAATTTACTTTACACTTTTATACGTAAAACTGGTGATGGAATGAAGAATGGGAATGGTTTAAATTTGGAAAAATAAGGACAAGTAAGGTTAGAAAGTATCTTTCTAAAGTATCCAACACATGTCATGCCTTTCCTTGACATGTCATTCCTTGACTTTTCTTGACATTCCATGCCTTGCCTTTAAATTCAATTTATTTACTTGCCTTCCCATGCCTTTCCTTGACATTCCATGTCTTCCCTTAACATGTCATGTGATGCCTTTCCTTAAAATTCCATGCCTTACATTAACATGTATTTCCTTGACATGTCATGCCTTGTATTGACATGCCTTAACTTGACATGCCATGCATTTTCATGTCTTTCCATGCATTGCCTTATCTTGACATGGAATTCCTTTCCTTGACATACCATGTCGTGTCTTTCCTTTCCATTCTTTTCCATTCATTGTCATGCCTTACCATAACTTTCCTTGTCATACCTTGCCTTGGCATGAACTCCCTTGAATTTCCTTGTCATGCCTTTCCTTGACGTGTCATTCCCTTCCATGCATTTCCATGTCTTAACATTCCATGCCTTTCCTTGACATGTCATGTCTTGTCTTTACTTTCCATGCTTGTCCATGCATCATTGTGCCTTACCATGATTTTCCTTGCAATTCCTTGCATTTCCATGCATTCCCTTACCTTTCCTTTCCATTCCTTTCCTTGAAATTAATTTCCTTGTCTTTCCTTGACATGCCTTTCCCTGACATGTCTTTGCTTGCCTTGACATTCCTTGCCTTAACATGCCATGCCTTTCCTTGACGTGTCTTTCCTTGACATGCCTTGCCTTGACTTGACATGCCATGCCTTGCTTTGACATGCCATGCCTTTCCTTGAAACTTATTTCCTTTCATTGAAATGCCATGCCATTCCTTTCCTTGACATGTCATGCCTTTCCTTTCGATGCATTACCTTGACAAGCCATTCCTTTCCTTGAAAATCCATGCATTCCCTTTCCTTGACATGTCATGCCTTTCCTTGGCATGCCATGCCTTGCCTTGACATGCCATTCCTTGCCTTGCATTGGCTTACCTTGCCATGCATGGCCTTACCTTGACATTCCATTACTTGCCTTGCATTGGCTTACCTTGCCATGCATTGCCTTACCTTGACATTCCATTCCTTTCCTTGGCATTCCATGCCTTTCCTTTTATTTACATGCCATGCCTTCCCTTGCCTTGACATGCCATGCCTTGCCTTGACATGTCATTCAATGCCTTGCCTTGACATGAAATTTCTTGTCATGCCTTGTCATACCATGCCTTTCCAAGCATCCATTCAAATGGATTATTAATGGATTACTAATCATTTTATTCCTTTCCTTGACATTTTGGTATGGGGGCACAAAATCACAACCGAGCAACGTAGCATATATTTTTTTTTATGATTTTACCTAATCTTGTAAAACCAAAAATGATTCCCTAGGCTGTTGGAGAACCAAAAATGAAGATTCCTAAAGTTACTAAAGAGGGTTCTTCAATGAAGGATCTGGATCCAATATATGTTGAGGATTCTCTTTGATGAGAGGAATCCATTACCCCGCCAAGGTTCAAGGTCCCCATGATTGAAGATAAATAATATGTAAATATTCATAGATTAAAGAGATAATGAAGGAACTCTAGATTTCTAAGGGTGAAACAACTATGTGTAAAACTAAATATTAAGCATGAGGAGAGGGAATTGTCTCTATTCAAAAGCTCCAACAAGTAATTAAGTCAATGGATGAAAATTTTCCACCTACCACTTTCAAATATTCTTGTATTTTAGAATCACTATTGAATGAGAATGTTGAGCTAAAAATTGATATGGTTAAGAAGCTACAAAATACTTGAGATAAGAGTAAAGACATTATAAGATAAATCTCCATGTGTGAACAAATTATAGAGTATGTTAATACACTAGTACATATTGTAAAAATTTCAACGTTTTATTTGCAGCGTTATTGACAAAATTGGCAATACTGTCGAAAAATAGAGGAAATTTTAATATTTTTTTTCCATATTGCCCGATAACGTTGCTATTTCCACGTTGACATCTCTCTTTCCACGTTGACATCTCTCTTTCCACATTGTCATCTCTCTTTCCACGTTTTCCACATAGTCATCTATCTTGCCATGTTTGTGACATAGTCGTCTCTCTTGCCATCTTTGTGAAGATAGTTGTCGCAGTTGTAATGTTGTGGAAACTAATTTTTCCCCCTCCAACGATCACCTAGTATTTTGACCAGGTCAACTTTGATTTGGTCAATGATCGTCAAAATTGCGACGTTATAAAATCTATAAATATGTTGCATTTTATGGGTGTTGCGACAAGTTTGCTATAATAATGACACTTCAAAAAAGGTTTGTSGGTCTTCTTGGCTAGAGTACAACTATTAAAATACATTGTACTAGGTATCTTCTCATTTTGTTTTAATTTTTTGATCGGTCAAATTTTAAAGGAAACAACTATTAAAAGACATTGTAATAGGGCTAGAATACATGATGGGAAACAATGACCTGTGAATGGGGCCAATGTTGAAATTTTTTCAAAATGTTTCTGTATGACATCATACATCCTTGAGTCTTGAAACCCTCCCATACTGTCAAGGCATGTGTATAGTCTAACCATGTCAAATTTTGATGCATACAGATAGATATTGAAGAAATTTTAACATTGGCCCCATTCACTGCTCACTATGCAAGGTTGGTGCATGACATTTTTGGTGGTTGAATTGGAAGTTCCATGACATTTCAAGAAAGTTCCAACAAAGATTCTATAGATGGAAACAATGACATTTGAAAGTGAGACGCCCATTATGAACATTGTTGCAAACATGTAATATCTTAAAGATTATGTGGTCAGGACATCATACATCCTTGAGTCTTGAAACCCTCCCATATCGTCAAGGAATTTGTCTAGTCTAACCATGTCAAATTTCGATGCATAGAGGCACATATTGAATAAATTTCAATGTTGGTCCCATTCACTAGTGCTCACTATGTGGGGTCGGTGCATGGCATTTGTAGTGGTTGAATTGGAAGTTCCATGACATTTCAAGAGAGTTCCAACAAAGATTCTACAGATGGAAACAACGACATTTGAAAAATATTAGATGCCCCATTATGAATGTTGTTGCAAACATGGACAATCTCAAATATTATGTGGCTGGGACATCAAACATCATTGAGTCTTGAAACCCTCCCATACCATCAAGGCATGTGTATAGTCTAACCATGTCAAATTTCGATGCATACAGGCACATATTGAAGAAATTTCAATGTTGGCCCCATTCACTAGTACTCACTATGCGGGGTCAGTGCATGACATTTTTGGTGGTTGAATTGGAAGTTCCATGACATTTTAAGAGAGTTCCAACAAAGATTCTATGGATGGAAACAATGACATTTGACAAATATGAGATGCCCCATTATGAACGTTGTTGCAAACATGGACGATCTCAAAGATTATGTGGCCAGGACATTACACATATTCCTTGAGTATTGAAACCCTTTGATACCATCAAGGCATGTGTCTAGTCTAACCATGTCAAATTTCAACGCATACATGCATTGTTTGAAGAAATTTCACCGTCTGCCCCATTTACTGCTCACTATGTGGGGTCGGTGGACGAAATTTCACTATCCTCATTCACCTTCAAGGTAGGCCCCATTCACTATGCTCACTATGAGACATCCATGATATTGAACATTTATGAAATCATGTATGATCTTGAATATTATGTGGGGACATCAAACATCCTTATGTATCGAAACCATCCCATACCTTCAAGGCAACTATCTAGTTTAACCATGTCAAATTTCGATGCATATGAGCATAGATTGAAAACATTTCAATGTTGGCCTCATTCACTGCTCATTGTGCCAGGTCGATGGAAGAAATTTGTGGTGGGTGTATTTGAAGTTCCATGAAAAATTCCAAGATAGTTCTGGCAATGATTCTATAGAAAGGAATGACGAATGATGACAATGAGAGGTGCAGCATGATGAATGTTGATGAAAATGTTGATGATCTCAAAGATTATGGGGGGAAATTATACATCCTTGATTATTGAAACCATCCCATACTGTTAAGCCATGTGTCTAGAATAACCATATTGAATTTCGACGCATACATGCACAGTTTGAAGAAATTTCAATGTTGTCCCCATTCACTGCTCACTATGCGGGGTCGGTGAAAGATGACATTTTTGGAAGGTGAATGAAAGAAGTAATAAAAATGATTAGCTGATGACATCATCCTCTGAAGAATATATGAGTGAATATGATGAGTTTATAACATTGTTCTCACCAACATATGTCCACTTAGTCGCAATGACACATCTTTGATATCCTCCAACATTAAAGAAATCTCCAGATCAACAGCGAGTTTAAACATTTTCAATAAGTGTGAGTCATTCATACATTCTCCTACCTCATGGAAACTATCTTGTGATCATTCTCACCATTATTCACATAAACCCCACACTATATTCTCCTTAGTTACTCAATAATCCAAATTTAGAAATGACCAAAACCAATGCAACAATGACAGAATAGAAAACCTTGGAAGAGAGATAGATGGTTGTAGATAAGCATAGAGGCAAGGAAAATTAAAAAACCTTTAACCCCATGCCCATAAAATAGTTTCTTATTAATTATTTAAGAGCCAAGGCAATACTCCACTAGGTTTCACATAAAGCAACCAATGGATTGGACTATTTGTGCCTACATGAGGGCACTTAAAACGAAGGAGATACTTGAGGGATTATTGAGTAGGGAAAGGAAACATTTTCCCTTCTTTTGTGTATGGCATGGAAGAGATATTTACCCTTATACTCAAATATCACTCAGAGACCCACTCAACTACACTTGTTTTCTTTTGTTCTCAATGTTCTTGTTAATTCTTATAACTGAGATCACTACTATTTTGAGTATCTGAAATCGTGTTGTTTTTGTTTAGGTTATTCTTCATTGCTACTATTGTTTACTAAGAAAATGTTCCCTTTGAAAGTCTTCTCTTTGAAAATTGGCTTTCTTTAGTTTTAGGAATTGATGGTAGTTCTCTAGATGAGCAGTAACCTCAAGATGATCCTTTGTAGTAGGAGGCTCCACCACCTGGCATGATACCACCACCTCCTATGACTCAAGTATCCTATTTTTTGCTTTCCAATGGCTCTCATGGGGTTTTTACATGTACTAGGCAACAAGACCAACAAAAAAATAAATATTAGGATGGGGGTGATTCAAATACCAAAAGGCTACCAAATAAGTGACGTTACAAAGTGGCATCCACCTCACTCATGAAAAACAAGTATTACTGCATCGATGTTTATGTTGTTAAAACCCTCAAAGAGGGAAACAATTCATGGTCCCATCAACATGGCAATGCGAACCAACATTTTAATGCAAAAAGAAAATAGATTGCATGGACATCTTTCAACAATTTATTGCGTGCAAATGACCCTCTGTGCTCTTTAAATAAATATAATGGACCAATCAGGTGTCGATTCATGGATAAAGTGTTATTGATATCGAGGAGAAGAAGAACCGTCATATCAATTTATGTCTAGAACAAAATCATGACTATCAGAATAGTTAGTTACAAAAGAACACTAAAGAAACACACTTTACCTAAAAACACATTAGACCAAGTTGATCATAACCAACTCTCAAGTGTCTAAATATCCTAATACGACCACTCATTTTCATGGATTTAGAATTTATATTTTAGACTCCATCTTATTATAATTCTTTTAGACTTCAGAAAATGACACGAACTTGACAACACAAATAGTGCATTTCCTAACATCAAAGACTATTTAACTATATTGACATTTGCATTTCAATTTTTTTTTATTCGTATCAATGCTTAATGGGTCCAAGTTTAACATGGATCTATGCCAATGGAGAATATTAAAAATTATTTAAATGTAATAATATAATAGAAATATACATCAATAAAGAGATATATGTCGACTCGAGATCCTCACAATGTTGATCATCACCCCACCCCCTTTCTATGGAATGTGTCTCTCAACACAATCGTGAATCAAGCTTTTGAAGTCCCAAGTCATGGTGAGAATCTTAGAGCCTAACAAACATCAATATATTCTTGAGCTCTCATCATCATGATGCAAAAGAAGGAAGAAAATGATATTTTATAATTGTAGAAGTTGTTCCAATATTCCACGAGATAGCCATATTCAATTGTTTTTATTCATGTTATTATTCACACGTACATATGTCACACAAAGGAGTTAGGGGAAGGTTAATCCAACAATCAATAATCACCCTACAACCAAACAACTATTATAATAGTAGGGGGGAACTACCTCTTTGCATGCGCCTTCTGACATAAGGATCATGTTATATTGAGGCTTATATGATTTCATGGACTAGTCCTCACAACTAATGTGTGATAGGAGGAAATGTAATTTTATAGCTACATAAACTATTGAAAAAATCCACAAGATATATGTATCGAATCCTATTATTCATGTAATTGTTATTCTTATTGTCATTCACATAAGACACGCACATAGCTAACATAAAAAGGAAGAATAAAGTCAATCAAACAAACATAATTATCCTAGAATAAATCAGCCATAATGTAGTAGGTCGGAACTACCTTTATAAACCCCTCCAACTAAAATTAAAAAAAAAAAAAAATCATTAAAAAATGTACTTGCCATGAAAAGCCAAATCGTCTTATTCTAGCACTTTGAAAAAGTTTGAAGTTCAATCCCCAAGATGATAACATATTGATGATAATGACCACTTTAATAGGAGGCTTCCACAGTGTTAACATGAAAAAGGTAAATATCCTTAAGCGGTTCATATGAAAAGATCATGAAAAAAAAATATAAATAACTTTGAATTAAATCAAACGACATAGTTGGTTAGTTTGGCTAGAATTTAAAAGCTCTCCATTGTTCATGGGAAAAAGGCAGGCTTCTTATCTTTTATTTTAATTTTTCCTCCCACTCCAACTAGGATACTCTCAATGTGTCCATAGGGTCATGTGCGCTCCTTTCTCTATTGGTTATGTTTCGTGGTTTCTATGCAAAGAGGCAACAAGTTTTGTTTCATGGTTTCTATGCAGAGAAGCAACAACAACACACATATCAGGTGGGTTTAGGGTCATGTGCGATCCTTTCTCTTTTGTTTCTCTTTCATGGTTTCTATTCAAAGAAGCAACAACAACACAAATTTTAGGTGGGTTCAGTGGAATATCCATGGAAAATATTGATCTAGTTGATTGTTGTTAAACACTGGGGGGCTCTGCACCACACATCCTTTGATAGATAATCTGCCAAGGTATTGAATTGATGATGTACATGAAAACTTTGGGTCCAAGAGAATTGATGTTGTAGCCCCAAAATTTCATTCTTCCAGGTAAGGAGAGAGAGACCCTGAAGATGAGATATTCCCTCAAACCAATCAAGAATAATATTTGAATCCCCAACCACCATAATATCAAAGATGTGAAGATAAGAGGCAAAGGATAAAATTCCCCAAAGTCCAAGATGTTCATCTTTAATGTTACTTCCAGGACCAATAGTTAGAAATAGTCTATAGTAATGAGACCCATTCAACCTTAATATTATACCATCACCACATTCACCTATTGCAACAACACCATCGAAATATCCAATCAGCCTCTGATCAAAATATATAGGATTAAGAAGAAAATCATATGAAGAATTTGTATAGTCACTTGGAAGCTCTTTAATAGAAGACACAATTCTGAGACATAGAGCATGTTCATTCCTAGAGAAATCTTTGAATAAGAAAATTAAAAGCAGGCTCCTATAACTAGGAAAGACTAAATTTAAAAGGGTAATGAGGCCTTTCCTTTTGATTATCATTGTCATTGTGTGCCCCTTGGGAATTACAAACTTTCTTGTGCACATACAATGCAAAACTATTCTTAGTCACATACTAATTGTAGAAATAATTTCGAGATATTACATATAATTTTCCCCAAATATTCTTATTCATATACATGCCACATGCATACAACCCATAACTATTCTTAGTCACAGATGCACACTGCCTAAAAATAAAAACCTAAACCAACTAAAAGGCTAAATGATAAAAAGAACTTTCTCAAAAAATAGTAAAAAGCTCATTATTCACACTACGCTTAAAAAAAAAATCACAATTTTATTTATAAAAACAAAACCATTTTTTTGTATGGCATTCCTACTTTCTATACAATTTCACAAAATAACAATTTAATTGACATATACATCATCAAAAACCAAATACAAAAGATGATATTGACTTAGCACTAAAATTCATTGAACACGCTTAGCCCAAGCCTAAATTTCTAATTGTTTTAATAATGGAACATATTTATTATTTTGTTTATAGAGAAAATATTAATTGTTTTAGTATCAGAACATATTGCACATATTGCAGAGGCACAAAAAAGCAAAGTTCACACTGCCCTGCAAACATAGCGCTAAAACAAAAGCTACTCGAACAATGGGGTATGTAACAATGCATACGAACAATCAACCACCTTCCAAACGGGCCAGAAAATCTTTCAAGAGGTATGCATTCAATATTTTCCACAATCCCCATTTTTTCTTCTCTAAAAATATTCACTCTACAACTTTCAGGGTCTACATTCAAGGTTTCAATTCCTTTTAAAGACGAAATATGAATAATGTGAAGAAAATAGACTGCAATTATTTTTTCATTTTTTAATTTTTTCAATCTGTTGTTTTATATGTCTAGGAGTGAAGATGATTATTTATCGGGGAACATAGTCTAAATTGACATGCACAACTTCATGACCTATGACCACATAAAATCCAGGTCAGGGTCATGACTCAACCTTGTGATTGGTCCGAACGGAACAAGGAAAAGATCTCTAGTATGTGTGATTGCAATAGGCCTGAGTAGAGAAACTCAAGTTGATATTCCTCCATTTTGTATATATCATGTGTTATGGTTTTCTATTATTAATTCAAGTGAACTTTGGACAATTAATATGGTGTTTGTATCAATACAAATGCTTGTTTTTGTTTTAGTTACTAGGTAGAGCATCGAATATTGGTGACTATGTCAAACAAGGAGAAGAGTTGAGATGGATAAAGATATCCTTGCTCAGAAATGTTGTAGGAGAGACCATTATTATTACACAGAAAATTGACAGACAAAGTAGGTCAGAATGACAGATAATGGTATGGGCGAGAAGCTTATGTTAGTTTGATTTATGGTCATATTTCTTGGAGTTGATTTGTTCTTGTTAATGCATTATTCTATTTCTCAATTTTCATGGAGTAGTCAGTTTAAAAATCCCTGTTGGAGACGAATTGAAGCAAAGTCACATGATTTGGACTAGGAAAAAACTCGATGAGTCTAAACTGGGGAGTCAACTTGGTGAAAAATTTGGCCTTAAGTTAGCTTATTTGAAAAATCATAGAACATAGCTCAACAAAATTTAGGAAATTAAAGGAAACTTTTGAATTCTTCCTTTCCCCATTAGCACTTCCCAGTCAAGACCGAGGTGAAATTCTGATAACACTAGGCGATAGGAACATTTTTTATCACCTACGTCAATCGGGCCTGTGTGCAAGCATCCCCTACTTCCCCCCTTGGACTATCTAAATATGTCACATGTTTTGGGAATTGAAACCTTGTGGGGGGTATATCAGGCCTTTGTGCAGCTATCCCTTACCACCCACCTTGGACTAGATAAATATGTCACACGTTTGGGGAATTGAAACCTAGTGGGGGGTATATCACCACCCCTACTTGACCAACCAATTATGTCCTCATTGAAAATTTGGGAACTTAAACTCCCTTATTAAAAAATAATGGAACATAAAATCAAAAGATTTTGGGAACTTCCTTTCACTGTTAGCGTTTCCCAATCAACACCGAAGTGGAATGTCGACAACACTAGGGACTAGGAACTTTTCCCATTGCATACACCAAGCTAATAGGTGGCCATGTCTCATCCCTTTTGGAGAAGATAAACACGTCGCACTTTTGGGGAATTCAACCCTGGTGGAGGGGGTATATCACCACCCTCGCTTAACCAATAAGTCAAGGCCCTTGCGACAAATATTAGAACTTAAAATCAATAGTAACTTGATAATTTTAGCGATAACATTGAAAAACACGACAAATTCAGAAACAACTCACTAGTTTGACCAAAATGGGGTGAGTTTGACCTAAATTGCAAAACAAACTTGCTAAGTAATTTTCATACTCAGGGAGTCTTGTTATAGAGTAGAAGTTTTCAAGAGTAAAATTTTGTATGCTACAACTTTGGTCAAATGCATCGAGTACTAGGTTTCAAGAAATAAATTGTTGTATCTAAATAATTTTTGGATAATTTTTAACGAGTAAATTTTAAAATGTCTCGAATTTCAATGACTAATTTTCAAAAATATTTAGTTCTCCCTATTTGATTTAGTGCCAGCTAATCAACAGTAAGGTGAAAAACCATTGGCACTAGGGGTAGCAACTTTGTGCATCACTATGCTTGGCCCAGATACACTACCGAGACGGTCCCTACTCTTTCAGAGGACTAAACATACCACAATATTTGAGGGAATTGATCCCTGGCAGGAGGGATATCACCATCGTCACTTGAACACCATTCAAGATCCTAGTGGAAGTAACTTTACAATTTGATAGAATTAGAATAGGCAATGCAAAATAACTTTATATGTGAGTTTTAAATAAAATCAGTGCTATTTTTTCAACACAAGAAAGATACATACAAAGACACTCTAGTCAAGGCCAACCAATGCTCCAAACGAAGTGGCCTATTATGGTGATCTCGCAAAATATATTTATTCCCCTAATCTTTACTTCTCCTAAGTTGCATGGAAACATGTAAACATGTACAATATTATGAAATGGAAAAGCCTGTAAATGTGAACCTCCCAAAATGGGTAGGTGAGGGAAACACGGTATATAAAATATAAAAATATGTATATATATATATATATATAGATAGATAGATAGATAGATAGATAGATAGATAGATAGATAGATAGATAGATAGATAATAACACATTATCTTGCAAGAAAATAAGAATGCTACACATAAATGGCATTTTAGAAAGAGACTCGTGTCTATATCAACTCTCATAGATGATTACATGATGAAAAAACCCATATCTTGGTCATCTTGACTAAGTCCAATCTCATACCATCATACATGATAGAATCTAGTGGAAACACTACAATCTCGCCCAACCTGAAATCCTGAAAATTGTCAAGTCTATTGAACTTTGAATGGGATATGAAATTCTACTTTCTCCATATGAAGTTCGATGAGGTTGGAACCACTCTCAAACATCTTGAAACAATTAATGGTAATTTTAGAGAAAGGAAAATGTCAACTTTTACTTTAAGAATTTAATATTATGGTAATGATAGATAAAGGAGAATGTCAACTTGAGAATGCCATCTTTTAGTTTAAGAATTTAATATTAACATTAATTACCAAGGTGAAAAACTCCTCAAAGCATAATCTCCTTTATTTTTTTGTCTTAAAGGGTCATTGGCATGGACAAGGAAATATTTTCTTGTGTCCAATGCCTCTCTTGGGCACTTAGGTGGGCCCAAAACTTCCAAAACAGTGGTTGAAACATCACTGAAAATGACTGAAATGCCTTGGAAACACTGTCATCCATACCGTATGATGGTTTTTCCAAGGTGTTTTGTATATGTTTTGGTGTTTCTATACATTTTAGGTACCGGGACATGGCCAAACTAGGTGTCTCCTGCAACGTATTCTATCTCTCTTTGAAATTATTTTGACAAATATGTTCTTAGGGGTTGTACCGCAAAGAATGGATTTCCTTCTTCTTAGGTGCCCAGTACATAAAATCATCTTATCTGTCTTTTAATATGGCATCTTGATAGACCAATTCCCAAAAGTTGTTTGGGTGAAGCCTCAAACATCATATGGTTCATGTGAATTCTTATGCATAAACCATTTAGAGGTGAGTTTTTTTCATGGGATCTATTCCAAGTACCAAAATGTTTTTAGATGGTTAAAGTATTGTAGCCTAAAAATAGAGCCCTTTGAAGTAGATTGAGATCAAACATGTGAAAAAGGCATCCCTTTTACAAAGGAAAATATAAAGCATGTAATTGAGATGTAGTTCCAAAGAAAAAGACATGCATCAAAACAACTTCCTTTGGTCATGTATTTTTAATGCAAGGTACATTAAATTAAAGAGATGTGTGGAGTGTAGCTGATAGTGGAACGTTCTTGACGACATAACCATCCTAACATATATAATCACATATTGTAAGATATCTAGAGTCTCTTTATATGTTAACATAATCTCACATGAACAAGGATCTTTTATTATCTTTAGGCAAAGAACATGATTTAATAATGACATCTTAGAATATCTCCAAGCAGAATCACTAACCACTTGCTTAATTACAACATTCTTTTGAAAAAAAAAATTAGTAAATGATGAATTATTGTTTCCTATTTACATGGTAAACACCTTTCAAGGGAGGCTATAAGAATAAACCATTGCCTAATCCAAAAAATTCCATTTGTATAAGTGTAGTGCATGATGTAGGAATGCAGTGTATGAGATAAAAAAAAAATGCTCTGAGCCACCATCCTCGACATAGAAGGAGGTTGATGAAACACTACTAAAAGGCAAGGTAACCTATTCCCTAGTGAAAAATAAAGTTACAGTTACATGTGATGCCCTGGGATACCACCTTAGTCAATATATTAAGTTATTTCCCTCTCCTTTTATCTAATTTACCGTACTTTAATTCATATTTATTTAAAAGAACGTGGACTATATGTTTTGCTGCAGTAAGAGTCAAGTTGTCATACACATACAATTTTATAATTTAATATTCAAATACAGCCACTCTCCAATGTATAGCCTCATCCCCAAAAATAAAGAATGATCAATCCCACTCTGATGTGGACAATTTTCTTGATTGGGCGAATACTTCTGCCCAAGCTCCCAATAATTCAAGAAATAATAGAATAAGATATTTGTAGTTGAGTTCAGAACTTGTACGAAATGCCAGTGCATGAATAAATCAAGATAATTACCATCTGATGATTATTCAACATTCGATTGAATTTATGGATCACTATAGGATAGTCACTTATTGAACCTGCTGACTATATTTCTCCCTTTTTCTAATTTCACTCAACATCCTTGATAGAAATTTTGGACTTCATGTTATGAAACATGTCTTTCAATATGGTATCAATCCAAGCATTCCTCTCAATTCTCAAGTAATGTTTGGTAGCCTAGAGGTTGTTCATCATTTTTGGAATCTATGGTCCTTGATGCTCTGGATGGAATCCGTGGAAACAATCGTCCAAGCTCCTTCCCTATAATTGTAAGTAAAAGAAATTTATCACCAATCCCATATTTTTCTCGATGGACTGCTTCTTCCATGTCTTCCACAGTAACAACTTATTTTCCTACAAAAGAATAAACAAGATTTTATTGGTTAGATATTGTATTGATAGCTTAAACTGGGGATACAAATGAAGTAATAAGAAGGATTAATATCATGTAAAAAAGAAATTTTATTGCTAAATATTGGCTAAATTTTAGTAGAAAATTGAAAATACAGTATAGCAAATTCATAGCAGAGAGACATACCACGTTGAAAAGCTTCAAAGTTTACATAGACAAATACTAGAATATGCAAACTATCAACATGCTACAATGTTATCATTCTTAAGAACTCCCTTATATTGTTGAGAATAGATCATACAACCTAGTAGTATAGAAACTGATGTTTTTATGACATATCAGTGTCAATGTATTCAATTCGTAAGTTAGTTGCAGATATAGAAGCTCTCTTTAAGAATTTACCCTTAAGATCCTTTGCACCTTGTAAATCATAGACACTGCATCCTCTCCCTAATGGAGGTATAGAAGTCCAAATGGTATAGCATATATCGACACCTTTAATATGAAGATGGATGCAAAGATCCAACTTGTGTTGATACCCTTGGAATGGAAAACCATATCTTCAAATCATTGAAAGTTGCCTTGTTACCAGAAATGCATATAAAAAACAGACAGATTTTGCTTGCTTGTATCAATGTTCATATTTGTGTGTTTTTTTTCCATTTTTAGTCAATGATTTTTAAACATGAAATAGGAGCACATTATCATTTCTTTTAGTATTATAATTTAAGTTTCAGATCTCAAACTTTGCCCAAATAAACTTGTTCAAACAATTTGTTTTTCTCCACTATGAATTTGCATATGGTGTTCTTTCATGAATTGAACATGTTGCTTTGTTTTCTCTTTGGCATATATCATTAATAAAATCTAGTTAAAATGTCCCATTTCCATCTTCAACTTCTTAGATATCATTGGCCTCCTTCATCAGGTGATGTACATGGGAATTGATGTTGTTTACAAATATCAAAAGAAGCCAATAGAACCAAGACCTCCTTTCTCTTGGAAACCCATTTTCTTGTCATATTTTGAGAACACAACTCAAGATTCTACCTAAAAATAAACTAGTTAAATAATTGGATATGGCTATTTGAGGCCCAAGATTTTTCTTTTCATCAGTGAGACTCAATGTTCAAGCATAACTACACACTCATTGGGCACCTCCACATTCTCTATATTGCTCGCAAAGTCCGCACTAGCAGTGTACATGCCAATGTATGGTCCTCATTACCTGGCATTGATCCAAAACATCTTCTCTTGTAAGAGGACAAAGAGTCAAAAAACATTAGTTTATGATGCAAGAGCATTGCAAGCAGCTAGCCAAGCGAGCATGAAGGCAGAAGACAATCGGAAAGTGCAACATACATTTTACATGTTTTGGAAATGTTTTTGAATCATTAATGTAATGGTTAAAAGGAAGCGTACCTATGTATTGTAAACAGATCATGAGCGATTCGCTCTCATCTGTAGAATGTAGAGGCATTTATGCATAGTTAATGAAAGTAGGTAGATTTAAATTCTAGAATTGACAGTTTTAGGAATAGGAGGGAAAACGACTATAGACACCCTCATCTTTGTATCATTGTATCAATCAAAATTAGATCAATTAAGCACATTAGCATAGAGAAGAGGAGAGTTGTAGCAGAGAGTTGTAGAGAAGAACCCCATGTACATGAGATTTGAATTAATATATGAATCTTTGATTCATACTCATGGTGTTATGATGATTTCTATGTATACATGCTAATCGATCTGCTTATGGTTGTTTTATCCTCTCTGTCATGCATTTGTTGTTATGCTATTTAAGTATGATTTCATGTTAAATGTTTGAAGTCTGAGAGAGAGAGAGAATGAGTTTCAATTGTTTCTCTTCCTAAGTGAGAAGTTCCTGCAAGGAGTGCAGTGAAACTTCCGCAAGGAGTGTGTTGACGAAGGCTCAGAATTTATCTCTGAAAGCTCAGGAGGGATATTGTTGTTCTTGTTTCAGTGGAAGTGGAATACAAACACAGAAGCCGTGCAAGGTGTGTGCAGGTTGGTCGAGACCATAGAACTTATCAACTAAGGTCAAGAGATTGAAGGACTACTATTGCAGAGAAAGTGCACAGAGTCGTGAGTTCAAATACCCAATAGCACTTGAAGGATTGTCGCAAGGAGTGCGTACAGAAGTTTTTTGGTGACTTGAAGTTGTCAGAGGAAAGCTCAGAAGGGCTAGGGCCTTTGAATCATTCAAGAGAAAGCAGGACACTCAAGTTGTTGTGCATAACTCACGTCCAAGAGAAGAATCGCAGAGTCAATTTTGAACCAGAGGTTCTTGAGGAGTAAATTCAATAGTCAGAATTCTCTGAGGAGAACTCCCGAAATCATGAGGACCATAAGATTTAGATAAGTTACAAGGAGGATAAGGAGGGACGAATCCATCACTCTAGTAACTGGAGCCAACATGGACTGTTGATTTTGATCATTGGACCGTCGAGATCATTTCGACATTTCGGGAGTTGTAATTTCGAAGTGTGGATGGAACCCTTGGTCATTTGAACTCCTGAAGCATGAAGTGGATTATCGCATGTGAAGGTGAAGAGAAAAAATTTTGGTGCTCCAGAATTTTAGAGTTAGGCATTTCGTAGGTCCTGACGACAAGCGATCGGGACACAGTGGAGTGGAAGAACTGAAGTCGCAAGTCGTGACAAAATTTGATGTGAATTTCAGGATTTCAGAAAATCGGCATTCTCGTTGACAAGAATTCGGGCTCTTCACATGAGAACCCCCGAAGTTGCGAAACATGAAATAGTGTGAAGGGGTGTTTTGGCAATTCGGTGTTTCAGGGTTTGGGAACCTGAGTGGATAGTGTTCTGGGATTGAGAGTCTTGGACTCCCAGTACCCAAAATTTTGAAATCACGCGGGCCGTCAGATTGAAGGGAGGCTTATAGCCATTGATCCCGTTGGAGATATTGTTTCAGAGTTTGGGGTTTGTGGAGACCAGAGAAGCAGAAACCTTACATCAAGACTCATGAAATCAAGAAGTCTGAAACTCTGAAAGGGGAAAAAGTTCTGATAGAAGCCAACCTTTTGCTGAACATTTTGGGTTTCGGCATTTTTGTAGTTGTGAAGACAAGAGGTCGGGATTCCTTGTTCCGAAATTCCCGAAGTCGTGAAACATGATACAACTGTGTAGCGGGACGCACCCAAGAATTTTGGGAATATCGACATTTCTAGTTTTGGAAGGTAGAAAGGTAAAGAACCTCGACAATAGGATTTGCGAAATTGCAAAGTCTGAAACCACAAAAAAACGAAAAACCCGATACAGGAGTAGAATGTGGTCAGAGATTTCTACGTATCGGCATTTCGAGTTTCGGCAAGTGGAAGAGTCAAGGAGCTCAACATTAGGGATCATGAAACCTCAAAATCCAAAGTCCTTTGTGGCTTAAACGAAGGGGTCAGTTAATCCTCAACGTGGTTGTAGTAAAGATCCTATGTGGACCTCGATTCTGAGGATTGGGGGTCTACGCCGGTTGTGGTATCAAAGCCTAGAAAAAGTTCTTTGTTTTCTGTAGCATACGAAGGAAGAATATTTCTCAGCCATGCCACCGAGAAGGAGATACATACCAATGCCTGATTCAGTGGTGAAAAGAGAAATGCTCAAACTAAGTGCCAGACTTGATGCCATGGAGACAACACAAAGGTGCAAAATCAACGCTGGGGATATCAATGAGGTTGACAGTGAAGATGAAGCTGGACATGAAGGAGAAGAAGTTGCAGTCGAAGATGCAACAGATGAATTCCTATTCAGGGTTGTTGCTAGGATAGGTGCCAGAGAAAAAATGGACATTCTAGTGTATGAAGGGAACCTGGATGTTGAAGAGCTTCTAGATTGGATTAGAGCTCTAGATAAATATTTTGACTATGAGGATGTCGAGGAAGACAAGAAGTTCAATCACGTTGTTACAAGACTTAAAGGGCATGCAACATTATGGTGGGATGCACTGTAGACTGACAGACGCTGCAAAGGCAAGAAGAAAATCAAGATTTGGGATAGAATGGTTGCAAAGATGAAAGCCAAATTCATACCCAAGGATTATCAAATTACTCTATTTCGAAGGATGCAAAATTTGAGATAGAAGCTGATGTCAGTGAAAGAATACATTGAAGAGTTCTACAAGACAAACATCAGAGTAGGTCATCGGGAAAGTGATGATGAAAAGGTTTCCAGGTACATGAATGGTCTGTGATATGACATACAGGATGAGATGAGCATGATGACCCTTCATAATGTATAGGATGCTTATCAAATGGCTCTGAAAGTTGAAGAGAATCTGAGCCAAAAGAAAGGTCAAAGAGGCCGAGGAAGAAGTCAAGTCAGAGGCAAAACAATTGCCCATGACAAAAATCAGAAACCTAAAGAAGAGTGGAATAAACCTGAAACTCAAACTGAGAGAGGTGGAAGCTCACAGAGAGGACAGTATGCTGATAGAAATACTTTTGCTCGTACCGAAGGAAGAGGAAGAGGCAGAGGTGGTGAAGTGAAATGTTTTACCTATGAAAAAAATGGACATAAATCCTATGAATGTCTAGAAAGAAAGAAAGAAGGAAGTGAAACTCACATTGTCGAAGCACAAGGATGGAATGTTGAGGCAGAAGATGCTGAGGGTGGAACATCACTGATGATGAGAAAATTTCTCTTAACGCCAGAGAAGGAGGCAGAGAACCCAGCCCAAAGGAACAAACTTTTTCGAAATGCTTGCAAGACGAAAGACAGGGTATGCAAGGTTATAGTGGACAGTGGTAGCACAGAAAATCTCGTATCTACAGAGATGGTAGAAAAGCTGGAGCTGGAGACTATTGAACATCCAAGCCCATACAGAGTTTCATGGCTACAAAAAGGACATCAGGTAAATGTCACTAAACAATGTTTAGTTGAATTTAAAATAGGAGGATATAAGGATGAAATACTATGTGATGTTATTCCCATGGATGTTTGTCATCTATTGTTGGGTAGACCATGGAAATATGACAGGAATGTGATTCATGATGGGAGAAAGAACACATACACCCTGGAGAAGAATGGGAGAACTCACATGTTGTTGCTGATTAAGGATAAAGAAATGAAACCAGAAGTGAGAAACAATGTACTTCTCATGAGTGGGAAGGAACTTCTTAAGGAGGCTAAAAAGAAGGAAGATACACAATTCATCGTGGTCAAGAAGCCTAGAATTGTTTTAACCAGTACAAGAGTGGATGATTTGCCAGAGCAAATCTAGAAGTTGTTGGGAGAGTTCGTTGATATAGTATTGGATGAACTACCTCTTTTGTTACCACATATCAGAAGTATAAGCCATCATATTGATCTTATACCTGGAGCTAGTTTACCAAACAAAGAAGTGTACAGATTGACGTCGTGAGAGAATGAAGAGGTCAAGAGATAGGTCCAGAATTTAATGGACAAAGGGTTGGCTAGAGAGAGCTTGAGTCCATGTGTTGTTTCGATAGTGCTCATCCCAAAGAAAGATGGAGGCTATAGGATGTGCACATACTCGAGGGAAATCAATAATATTACCATCAGATATAGATTTCCTTTGCCAAGGATGGATGATTTTATGGATTGCTTGGGTGGAGAAATTTTTTTTTTAAAGATTTATTTGAAAAACGGATATCATCAAATTTGTATGAGAGAAGGTGATGAATGGAAGACAACATTCAAGACAAATGAAGGGTTGTATGAATGGCTTGTTATGTCATTTGGCTTAATAAATGTGCATAGTACTTTCATGAGATTGATGATTGAAGTCCTGAAGGATTTCATAGGAAAATTCACCATTGTATATCTTGACGATATATTAATTTTTAGTAAGACAGAAGCAGAGCATTTAAAGCATTTAGCTACAGTGATGAGGAGATTACAGTAAGAGAAGTTACTGATTACAATGAAGAAATCAACATTTATGAGGACATAAATCATTTATTTGGGTTTTGTTATCTCTGCAAATGATTTGAAAATGGATTCAGATAAGGTAGAGGCGATTAAGAATTGGCCATCACCGAAGAGTATATTTGAAGTTAGAAGCTTTCATGGATTGGCTAGTTTCTACAGGAAATTTATTAGAAATTTTAGTGGGATTAGTGCACCAATGATGGACCTGCTAAAGAGGAGGATTACTGAACAGCCAATTCTGCTGTTGCCATATTTCAGTAAGACAGTTTAGGTCAGGTGTGACGCTAGTGGATTTGAAATTGGAGCATTCTTGAGCCAAGATGACAGACTGGTCGCATACTTCAGTGAAAAACTGAATGAAGCAAAGATTAAATATTCAACATATGACAAGGAATTCTATGCAGTCGTACAAGCACTGAAGAAATGGAGACATTATTTGGTCCCTAAAGAGTTTTCTTTGTACAGTGATAATCGTGCTTTGCAATTTGTGACTCAACAGGAAAAGTTGAACCAAAAGCACACAAAATGGGTTGAATACATGCAGAATTTTACTTTTGTAATTAAATATATTTTTGGAAATACTAACAAAGTTGTTGATTCTTTGAGCAAGAAATGTTTGTTGATGCAGGAATTTAGAGTCAAAACTTTGGGTTTTGATAACCTCAAAGAAATGTACAAGGATGACCCAGATTTTAGGGAAGTGTATGAGGCATCTGAGAATCCAATTCTCAGGGACAGAAGCCAATGGAATGAATATATGATCCAAGATGGATTATTATTTAGGGGCAATCAATTATGTATTCCAAAATGCTCCATGAGGGAGAATTTGCTAAAAGAAAAACATAGTGGAGGATTGGTCGGACATTTCGGTCATGAAAAAATGTTCTCGAAATTAAATGGCTCATATTTTTGGCCAGGGATGAGGACATATGTCAAAATATTTGTGGACAGATGTAGAATTTGTCAGCACACAAAAGGAAAAAGGCAAAACATAGGGTTATACCAGCCATTACCCATACCAGAGAGGTCGTGGGATGCAGTGAGCATGGATTTTATATTATGGTTGCCGAGAACACAAAGAGGATTTGATTCAATCTTTGTGGTGGTAGAAAGATTTTCAAAGATGGAACATTTTATACCATGCCAGAAAACCAGCGACGCAACTCATATTGTGAACCTATTTTTCAAGGAAGTTGTTAGACTTCACGGCTTGCCAAGGAGTATAGTTTCAGATCGAGATACCAAGTTCGTTGGACATTTCTGGAGGACTTTATGGAAGAAGTTGGGGACAAGTTTGTCTTTTAGCTCATCTTATCATCCTCAGACAGATGGGAAAACAAAATTTGTAAACATAAGTTGGGAGATTTACTAAGGAGCCTAGTGATTGAACACCACAGTCAGTGGGATCACATTCTGCCATAGGCGGAATTTTCTTATAATGATTCAATCAATAGAAGCACAGTGAAGATTCCATTCCAAATTGTATATGGAATGCAGCCAAGGGGAGTTTATGAATTAAAGGATTCAAAACAGAATGAAACTAGAAGTACTAGTGTAGAGGACTTTGCAGAAGCAATGAAGGAGCTTCACAACCGAGTTAAGGAACATTTGCAAAGCTTGAGTCAAGAATACAAGTGCAGAGCAGATCAACACAGGTGAGAACTTTAGTTTGAAGTTGGTGATATGATTCTTGCACATATGAGGATAGAAAGGTTCCCAAGGGGAACATATAACAAATTGAAAATGAAGAAGATTGGACCATGCAAGATCATAAAGAAATTTGGGGAAAATGCATATGAGATCGAATTACCCAATGGGATTGAAATTTCACCAATATTCAACATCTTAGATTTGTACCCTTACAAAGCTGAAGAAGCAAGGGTAGAGAATGAATAGACAAGAGTTCAGTGGACCAAACAAATGCCTATAGTTGCAAAGCCATAGATGGAAAGTATAATTGATAAGAGGGTCAGCAGGAAGACCAAGAGGAAAGAGTATTTTGAATACTTGGTCAAATGGAAGAGACATCCAGTTGAAGATTCCAGTTGGGAGGATGAAGAAGAAATTCAGAAGCATGGATAGATCGTGCAAGAGCTCATGAACAAGAGTTCATGAAAATTTTCAAGTGAGAGATTATGATGCAGGAGCATCGCAAGCAGCCATCCAAGTGAGCATGAAGGCAGAAGACAGCTGGAAAGTGCAACATACATTTTACACGTTTTGGAAATTTTTTTGAAGCATTAATGTAATGGTTAAAATGAAGTGTACTTGCGTATTGTAAACAGATCATGAGAGATTCTCTCTCATTTGTAGAATCTAGAGGCATTTATGCATAGTTAATGAAAATAGGTAGATTTCAATTCTAGAATTGACAGTTTTAGGAACATGAGGGAAAACAACTATAGACACCCTCATCTTTGTATCATTGTATCAATCAGAATTAGATCAATTAAGTACATTAGCATAGAGAAGAGGAGAGTTGTAGATAAGAACCCCATGTACAAAAGCTTTGAATTAATATATGAAGCTTTGATTCAGACTCGCGGTGTTATGATGCTTTCTGTGTATACATGCTAATCGATCTGCTTATGGTTGTTTTATCCTCTCTGTCATGCATTTGTTGTTATGATATTTAAATATGATTTCCTGTTAAATGTTTGAAGTCTTAGAGAGAGAGAGAATGATTTTCAATTGTTTCTCTTCTTGAGTGAGAAGTTCCTGCAAGGAGTGCATTGACGAAGGCTCAGAGTTTATCTTTAAAATCTCAGGAGGGATACCGTTGTTCTCATTTCATCGAAAGTGCAATACAAGGACAGAAGTCGTGCAAGGTGTGTGTAGGCTGGTCAAGACCATAGAAATTATCAACTAAGGCTGATATATTGAAGGACTGTCGTTGCAGAGAAAGTGCATAGAGTCGTGAGTTCAAATACCCAGAAGCACTTGAAGGATTGTCGCAAGGAGTGTGTACAAAAGTTTTTTGGTGACTTGAAGTTGTCATAGGAAAGCTCAGAAGGGCTAGGGCCTTTGAATCATTCAAGGGAAAACATGACTCTCAAGTTGTTGTGCAGAAGTCACGTCCCAGAGAAGAATCACAGAGTCAATTTTGAACCATAGTTTCTTGAGGAGGAAATTGAATGGTCGTAATTCTCCAAGGAGAACTCCCGAAATCACGAGGACCGTAAGATCCACATAAGTTACAAGGAGGATAAGGAGGGATGAATCCATCACTCTGGTAACAGGAGCCAATGTGGACCTATGATTTTGATCATTTGACTGTCGAGATCATTTTGGCATTTTGGGAGTTGTAAGTCCGAAGTGTGGACGGAACCCTTGGTCGTTCTAACTCCCGAAGCATGAAGTGGATTATCACATGTGAAGGTGAAGAGGAAAAATTTCAGCATTCTAGAATTTTGGAGTTCGGCATTTCAGAGGTCCTGAGGACAAGCGATCGAGACACAACAGAGTGGAAGAACTGAAGTCACAAGTCTCAACAGAATTTGATGTGAATTTTGGGATTTTAGAAAATTAGCATTCCTGTTGACAAGAATTCAGGCTCTTCACATGAGAACCCCCGAAGTTGTGAAACATGAAATAGTGTGAAAGGGCATTTTGGCAATTCAGTGTTTTGAGGTTCGGGAACCCGAGTGGACAGTGTTATAGGATCAAGAGTCTTGCACTCCTGGTACCTGAAAGTTTGAAATCACGCAAGTCATCATATCGAAGGGAGGATTATAGCCGTTCATCCCATTGGAGATATTTTTTTGGAGTTCGGGGTTTGTGGAGACCAAAGAACCAGAAGCCTTACATCAAGACTCATGAAATCGAGAAGTCCAAAAATATGAAAGGGGAAAAAGTTTCGATAGAATCCATCCTTTTGCTGAACGTTTCGGGTTTCGGCATTTCAGCAGTTGTGAAGACAAGAGCTCGGGATTCCTTGTTCCAGAATTCCCGAAGTCGCAAAACGTGATATAGCTGTGTAGGAGGACACAACCAAGCATTTCGGGAATATCAACATTTCAAGTTTTGGAAGGTGTAAAGGTCAAGAACCTCGACAACAAGATTCGCGAAATCACGAATTCTGAAACCCTGAAAAGGAAAAAAACCTGATACATGAGCAAAACGTGGTCAGAGATTTCAATGTATTGGCATTTCGGGTTTTGGCAAGTGGAAGAGTCGAGGAGCTCAACATTAGGGATCGTGAAACCCCGAAATATGAAGTCCTTTGTGGCTTAAACAAAGGGGTCGGTTAACCCTCAACATGGTTGTAGTAAAGATCCTATGCAGACCTTGATTCTGAGGATTGAGGGTCTGCACCAGTTTACCTTTGCATGCCCTAAGAAGAGGGTGCGTTGAGTTCAAATATAACTCCACACTTATTCAGTTCCCAAATTCTCTAAAATGCTTCGGAGTCCACATTAGCCATGTACATAGAAAAGTGTAGTCCTAGTTACTCAAGGTGTGTTCCAAATCATTTTCTCTTGTGAGATGAGGAATAAAATCCCCACTAATTCATTTATGTGCACCTTGAGGAAAATGCAGACTCTACTCATACTTTGTAGTATTATGTTATAGTTTTGGAGGTAGTCCCTATATTTTTCCAAATTTTACGGCATCTTTTGATTGACAAGTCCACGATGATTACTTCTATGCCTGCCTTCCTAGGATTATCATTTGAATCACTGTAAAATATTAACCTTGCACATCGTTTTTCATGAGTAGTTGCTTCATCTATTCCTCGTACAAAAAATTTTACACACAACAGGGTGGAATTAGTTTACACTCCTCTGTTGGGTAAACTACCTTCGACCTTTTAGAATGCCCAATTAAGTAGATAATCATCTAATGTCCTAATGTTGTGTTGAATGATTTCATATTTTTCTATCATGGGCCTCTCTAGTTCATTGATCAAATCTATTTATCATACTTCCTCCACCTCATGTGGAAGCAAGATGAATTCCTCCATCACACAAGAATTTTTTTTTCTGTCACTTCACAACATCCTAGCATGTGCATATGATAAATGTAAAGGGTCAATATATGTTCTATGGTTATGATCACTTCTCTTCACTCTTGAGAATTCAGATTCACACTCTTTTTTTATCAAAATAACTTCATAGTTGGTCATCAACTATATAGGCCTTTGAAGATACATCATTATTGTACCATGCAATTTCACTTATGGGAATTCTTCCTAAGGATTTGTTTCTTAAAGACTAGAATATTTAAGAACCTTTTTCGATGATCTTAAACCAAGATGATGTGTTCAAATTCAACAAAGATTCTAGATTGTTGGCCTTCTTGTTTTTATCATTCACCTTTCGTTATGGAACTTCTAACTAACCATTTCTTCCTCAATTTCTAATTCGTTAGTATTTTTAATGGGTGTATATTTCCATGAATCTCAAATTCTTATCCTTGGATTGTCGTTGGTTGTACCTCACACTCTTGTGTGAATTCAATAGACAAATAAATAATTTTATGTTAAACTGTGAATAGATATATATTTCACCTTCTGCAAAAAATTGGTCATAATTATCACTATAATGTAATATCCACAGTGAAAGTTGTCTGCCTTAGTGTATAGAGGAGATAATTTTCCATATGAAGGTATTATTTGATAATAATGTTCTAAAAAACCTATCTTTATTTGGTATGGTACACAATCAAAAGTCTTTCATTGACTCGTATTCTTTTTCTTGAAATTATAGTAATGTATATCCTTTGTAACACACCCTAGGTTTTGAACCCCCATTTTCAATAATGTATTGTTACAATGATGAGAGGCCAGAGTGCCCAAACAATTATTAAAAGGCCAGTGTGCCCAATAAATGTAATTTTTTATCATTATTAATAATAAACACATCGCTTTCTGCTAGACAGACAAGGACTAGAGTTATAGGGGGCTATGATTCCACAAGAGAGGGGGATTGAGGGGATAAGTGTTTATTCCTATGTTAATTACCCTTTTTGTCTAAGGGAGGAGATCGATTACGTGATCTTCTTGGGGAAGGTTGAGAGGTTCTTGATTTCCCCACAAAGCTACTTAAACCCATCCCTGGTTTGGTTTTTGGGTTGGTCGTTGAACTGATGGTTCATTTTCTCATTGCCTATACATTCATTCATTTCCCTCATGCACTCCCATCCACACACTTACCCATCCCTTGATCCATCCTCATCCATGTCTTGGCTTAGGAAAGGGAACCGATTTGCTGAAGAATTAGCCACAGGATAGTTGGATGTAGTGGTCATTGGTGTGATCCAACTATGACCTGAGGCCGCATGTCTGAGATGCGTTGGCCTATGACTAGCGTTGCTCAAAGTTGTGAGTCCTGAGAGTTCCAGCATTGAGATTCTGAACCAGTTGCACTAGAGCCCAAATAAGAAGAAGGAAATCCTGATGGACTGGGTGGCATATAAGGGTGGAGGTTCATTCTCTCGGGTGGTGCAAACTGGGTAGAAGAGAGTTAGGTACTTGGATCGTTGTGAGAGCTAGGACAGGTGTGGTCAAATATTGAACTCTTGGGAGAAGTCACTTTAGGAGAATCAAAGTGTGAAGGCACGAGGATTCCTGAAGGCCAGAGTCTGCAAGTCATCCCAGTCGTCCATTGGAAGGGGCGCGTGGAAGAAGATCTGCCATTTTAGAGGAATGTTACTCAAGAAGAAAAGGGAGTGTTGATCCGGATTTTATGAGAAGAAAAAAATGAATACATATTATTAAAATATGATTAACACATAATAACATAGATACAGTAAAACTGGTTTTCTATTCAATAACAAAATAAGCTAAAACTATAAAATGCAGTGCAAAATAAGCTTGTTGGAATGGTGGTGGCTTATCTCTAAGAAGAGATGTGATGGTTGTGCTCATTCACCAAAAGATGATTACAATGAGGCTCTAAAATCCTTTTTACAATACACAGGTGTGTCAAAAACCCTAGACATCTAAAAATATAACCCTAGGAGATGAAGTGCCAAAAGTCATGTGGTCCCCATTTGGGTAATTCAGTACATCAACTTCCCAAGGTCGTAACTTTTTCATACGATCTTCGTTTTAGTTGCACGATAGCTCGTTCGAAAGGTATCATCGAGGAGATTCATTTTGGGGGCTCATTTATGCATTAAGTTATCCTTGAGAATATCGATCCCAAAAAACCTTCATTTAGGACCTTAAAATGGCCCCGGAAGTTAAAACTCCTAAAAATAGTAAATTTTCAAAATTGCCAGCAAATTGTTTTGAGCGAGTTGGAAAAGGTGGGTGGCCACCGATATCCACCTAGATAAAGTATGTTGAAAAATAAATTCTGAAGTTTGGATATCTGGAGTTCATCTGAACCGTCTATTGGAATAAAACACATGGCGCCCAATCTGTAACTCCAGCTACTGAGCACTTCGGAGGAAAGAGAGAAGCATTGACTATAAGTCACCTAAAGCAGGGAAAAGGAAAAATATCGACCGTTGATTGGGGAAAACACATGGAGTTCGATATGTAACTCTGGTTACAGAGTAATTAAGGGGAAAAAGGCTTTGGATTGCTCGAAACTCTCGAATGCTGAAGTCCCGAAGTAGATCATAGTCGTTGATCACAAGGGATGCATGGTGCTTGATCTATAACTCTGGGTACAAAGTACTTTGGAGGAAAAATGGTTTGGAGTGTTCAAAAATATTAAATGCCAAAGTCCTAAAGTATATCATAATCGTCAACCAAGAGGGACACGTGGTGCTCGATCTGTAACTCTGGGTACAAAGTACTTTGGGGAGAAAATCCTTTGGAGCGTTCGAAACTCCTGAATGTCAAAGCCCCGAAGTCAATCATGGCCATCAAAATATCTAAGGACACACGACGTCGGATTGTGAAATTCATAGATTTACCACTCTGGAGGATTTGTCTGGTGGTTTTCTTGGCGCCTGTTTCCTTGGCATCTGGTCATAGCATGTGGTCATATGCGACTATACATGGATTGAAAAACCCAAAGAAATTGGGAGAGGCTACCTGCCAGCTCTGAGCTCGGTTCAGAGCATGGAGACCATGGTTGGAAAGCTCTGGAAGAAAAGAATGGGATAGAAACCCTGAATGGGGGTTTTGATTCTCCTAAGAAGAGAAAACATTTTACACCCCCATCATGGGTGTGTTACAAATTGGTATCAGAGCACGACAACAACACGTGGCCTACTTGGGCTCATGCACGAGTCGTATGAAAATATTTCTGGAGGACTTTAAGGGTTAACACGCTATATTACCACATTCCTAAGAGTCTTAGAAAAAATTTACTAAAGAGAGGAATGAGTCTGGTGATCATTCCCTGAAAAGGGATAACATACACATCTCTAGAGTTTTAAAGTGAACAGAGAAAAAACAAATATCCTAGATACAGGAAGTGATGGACAAGGTTTTTCTAATCAAGATGATAAATAGAGTTGTATAAATATAGAGTTATTGAGTGATAAATCACAACAACCTCCCTTGCTTGGTGGATAGGAAACTAATCTTCTAGATTTCTTGTGGGAGGAGGAGAGTGGCCTCTCTCTCCAACTATGTTGAACAGAAGGAATAATTCTAGGTGTAATGGTCAAGACCGATCTTGACCTAAAGATACTCTGAATTTATGAACTAGGATGCTTAGTAAGTAACATAATTCAAAATTGCATTTGGTCTATAAGGGAATATTCCAAATGGTATTAGACATTAAATTGTTAAAATTAAGATAAAATGGTTGACTAAATGTTGATCCTGAATGTTGTAAAGGAAGTGTTTGGGCACTTCTAGAATCCAATGGATCAGATTGACATCCAGTGGTGGATGGTAGCCATATAGATATAGTTGGAAGATAAATTGGTTGATTTTGTTATATTGGGAATGGTTATAATTGCCCAGATTGTATTTATAAGTTGGATAATGTTCCAGGGAGGTTGAGGAAAGAGTGTTTTTTTTCTAGATGTTATCGTATAAAAAGGGAACCTATTTATGACTATGTTTGATTCAACTTCCATGTGGATGTCCTGTGAATGATTGCAAGATCTCAACTAAGAGGGAAACTCAGTGTTGAGTATCCCTATGAGGCTTTTCATAAGGATGGAAGCAATATTCTTGGAGGAGGATCTAGAAGTTTGAGATGCTCATGTGCATGCATGACATGGAAAGGGTGCAAGCAATGAGCTTGCATGATGAATGTTTGGTTAGGTTTGTGGTTGGTTATGCTTGAGTACATGTATTTAATGTATTGTGAAGCTTCTTGATATGAAGCCTCATAGTAAAACCAATTAGGCATGAATGATATTAAATATGAAAATGATGCACATGTATGATGTAAGGATATGTGTATACTAAAGGCACAATATGGTTGCCTTGATGAGTGATATGTAAGGCAAGAATTGCACTTTCCAATATTAAGTGAATAACATAAACGCATGGTTGAATCCATTTTTTAAAGAGTCATGAAAGTTTTGTTTTGAATGATAGCTTAAGGGGAATGTGCTTTATTCCCTCAAGAAAGACAAGTATAAATAATTGAAAGAGTAAATGAGAAAGGATGGTCTGTGTCAGGATAAGAGGGAAATGATTATGCCTTGAGGATCACATAAGAATGAGTTTGAACATTCATGAGTTGAATATTTTTTAGAATAGATATGTATGTAGGCTTTGAAATATACCCATGGAAGCTACACACATAATTTTGATTATGAATATGGTTAAGTACATCATGGATGTAAGTAACAAAACCACAATATGTATGGATACATAATTTGGGTGCATGAAAAAGATGCATGTTTATATTCCTTATGGAATATTTGGTAAACAACTAAAGATAACTCAAGGATGAGGCCATCACAAATAGTGATGGACGTGCAATAAGGAAGTTGCATGCTAAGGGAGTTCCATGTCAAAGAACTATGTGAAAACTCTATCAGGAGGTCAGAGTCACAACCTTAATAACTGCTAAGAAACTAAGTTGTGAGCTACAAGATTATATATATATAAGAATCATGGATTAGATTTTGAAAGCATCATGTAATGAATAGAAGACTAATGAATGAATAAATGAGTATGGTTGATTGAATAGGCTTGGTTGAATCCATGTTAAGAAAAGGTAGTTGTATGCCTTACATACCCAAGTAGAGTATGATTCAAGAAGAAAACCCTGATCGAATCATGATACTCAAGAACCTAACAGAGGAGATGAATGTGAGCCACTCATCAAAGGATATGTAGTGAGGCATGACAAAGTAAGCCATGTGTTTTTTCTGAAGGCGATCTAGTTCTCCTCTACGAGAAAGATTGTGATTTACTAAGGGACAGAAAATTCAAGGCTATGTGGCGAGGCCCTTATATTGTCAAATGAGTGTTGGAGAAGGGAGCTTATGAGTTAGTGGATTATGATGGAATTCCTTTCAATGAACCTAGAAATGGGCTTTACTTGAAGAAGTACTATGCTTAAGCCATTTTTTCATGAGTCCTTGTATTTTTACTGTATCATATTATTCTGTGCTACTTTTGTGTTCTTTTTTGTTGTTTGTTTTCGACCCCGAACTTCTTACCTTGCATTGTGATTGGTTTCCAGATTTCGGTGTCTTCACTAACCTACATTGGCTTTGTCGATGGCGCTAGTCATAGTACTCAGAACTTAGCATATTCTTCTTGGGAAATATATGCACCTACAAACGAATTAATCAGCATACACGGTGTTTTCCCTAGTCGTGCAACTAATAATATCACAGAATACAGTGCAGTCATCAAATTGTTGGCCAACGTTGTTTCACTTGGAATCCATCATATTTTTGTATGACTCGATTCACAGTTAGTAGTACTACAATTGAGTAATGTCTATGCTATCCGAAGTTCTACTTTGTTAAGGGTATATTTATGAATTTGCCTCTTGGAGCATCATTTTGATTACATTGAATATCAACACATCCCTAGATGTCTAAATACATTAACATATGCATTAGCTAATGATGTGTTAGACAGGAATTTGACACACTTATAAATCCAATCACATTTTTTATATAAAGAAAGTAAGTTGTTATAAGCCTCATATA
>JASDQU010737186.1:98792-112195 GCA_032191745.1 Picea mariana | reverse complement strand
AGTTGACCAATGGAGGTAGAGATGCCCACCGTATGGCATTGATAACGCTTCGGGACATCATCAATAGAAACATCTGGGATGTCCATCGTCGGCCCCTCCAAGTTTTTTTCAATAGCATCATAGTCAGTAGTGGCTTATACTGCTACCTTGAATATCTCCCCTCACCTCTAGATGGGGGATGAACTTGGAGGTTGGTGAGGTGCCACGTCTGCATCACCAAAGATATTTTTGATTAGTCATAGGTTAAAGAACCTAAAAACATTTCATATTAAAATTTAAAATTATATTATAAGAACAAAATGTGCTTCTTACCTATGTTCCCCCACTGAGAAACTTCAGGCATAACCAAGTCTAGATCACCTCTAAAGTTCAACTCAACATATGTGTAGTAATCTACCATAAGCATATGGGGCCTCAACCAATCGAAGAACACGTCATTAAATTTGACGATAGGACCAGTCACATGTCGATCCATGAGGGCACACCACCTCTTCATTCTTGGATCTTGTGGGGCCGGTATGCCCCACTCTACCTGTAGGCACAAGTTTAGAACCCTAACTAGGAAGAAGGACACCAAAATCAACCCGTATCTGAACTGTTTCATGTCACCTTTCCTACACTTGGTCAATTGTTTTTTCATGCTCCTGGGAACCCCATCACACCAGTTAAAGACTCGGGGCTCCATGCACTCCACTCCATACTGAAGTAGCTATGAAGAGCCATATGGGGAGATTCACTCCTTGCCATGCATGACATGGTGAAAAATATGGTTCGTAGGGGTAAGCCTCAAAAATCCCTAATAGTGACCTTGCTGCTACATCTCTCATCCTTTGGTACACAATATTTTTTACTATACTCATTCATCAGTAGACTACCACCCCTGCTTCCTGTCAATGTCACACAGGATCCATGACAAGACAACCCTATCAAAAAATAGATATCCTCGATATCTAGAGTGAGTATGTGGGCTCCCACACAGAATACCTGCTAGTCAACATCCCACATGTGGACTAAATATTCGAGCAACCTCAACTCGGCCCTCATGCCTTGGATCTTGAAAAAGTTTAGCAACCCACACTGTCGGAGGGAATTAACCATTTCTATGTCATTCCCGATGAAGTAATCCTCATCCTCATTCTCTCTCTCCCTCCATTCCAACATCTTGACCATCAAAAACCCACATTAGAACCACAAGGAGAGATTAGCATATTTATTTTCATCCATGGATATTTTTTATTCGTTAAACATCTCTTAACAATTTTTTGAGTTGCGCACGCTAGAGGAGAAGGCATCCACACAGTGCCAAATCGCTGCACGTCGGCCATAGGGCCACTTGAAGGACCCTAGATCACCATAGGGAACGATATAAGGTGCATGTGGTGACCTCCGCATGCAAGTACCCTCACAAATTCAGCCCACAAATCTACTTTTAACCAATAAAAACAAAAACTAATCCATGGAAAGTGATGAAGACAAGAAGATTACCTATTCAGTGGAGACCGTTCGTCAAATGATCAACTGTGCCTCCCGCAATCCGAAGTGGAAGTTTGAGGTAAAATAGGGGTTTTGGAATAAGGTTTGGGTGGAATAACAATGGAATGGTAAAAAAGAGTTTTTACCCATATTTATTAACTTTTTCACTTTTCCATTTATATTTTACATTATTTTATGTGTTTCACCTAAACCCTAAAGTCCTAACGACATTGCAAGTGTTTGATTTTTCGCAAATGAGAAATCTAGGAGTACAAACAATGGAACACTGATAAGTTTCTTGGTTTGTTTTTACATTTGTCGCATGTACAGATACTTTTTAGGTTTTTCAGCAAAAACCTCAAGGTCGATCTTTGTTCATTATCATGCTCGTAAATCAATGAGAACGCAACCGAGTAGACTTTTATCACTTTTTCAGACTCATGGAGTTCTATTTAAGCTCTTTTTAGACTCTCTAAACATGAAAAGATTTATGAGAGATCTTGTTCTTTTTACACTCATAAAAGTATTTGAATAAAACATCTGGCTAGCAATAAATTATCACGTTTTCAGTCTCATCATATTAATTTACGAAAAAGGACCTTCTGGAGTTTTCTTTAAGTGTTTTTTAGACTCTCTAAACATGAAAAACCCCTGAGTTTTCTCTCTTTGGACTCATTAAACAAACATCAAAAGACCCATATGGGAACAAACCTCTCCTTCTTAGGGTTCGTTAAAAACACTCTAAGGGACTCATCCAAAGAATGAGCTTACATCAACAAGCATATGTTATCCTCCTCAATATTGCGTAAAAATAAAGAGGTACTTGCCAAAGATGTTGGGGGGGAATTTGAGAAAGAAATGTGTCTCTGTATTTGTGTTAGTGGCAGTAATAGTCCCTCTTGAACATGACACCCCCTTCATCATTGTATCCAGGTTGAGAAATCCATTTGTCTCTCATTTGGCCTTCCACAAGTTCATATCTTGGTCATCCTTGAGTCAATCCTACCAATACCATTGTTGTTTCATTCATATGTTCAAGAGAAGTCTAACCCTAAAAAATACCTCTATTGAGTCGGTCATCTGTAGTTACAAATTTCTACCATGTCGGCCTTCCCTATGTCAGTTTCAATCATTTTCATACTTTGATCTACCTCAAATCTGTTATTTATTTCATGTTTTTGATGGGGGATACATCAAGGCCCTCCTGTGACAAGTCTTTTATTGTTGACTTCAACTCATTATCCGGGAAGAAGACCTAGAAATCATTTAGTACCTTAGAGCCTGCATGCTTCACTGGCAAGTTTCTTCGCTTTCAATAGTGGGTTCACATCATTGACTCTTGATTAAGAGATTCCATCGATTGTTCGACTTCAGCTCATTTATTCACATTCATTGGATTGTACTAGGTTACTTGGGAATCATTAACATCAATGGTGATTTCCCTCACACTTGTTAATAATTTTCATCAAGGGTCGGTAATCAAGTGGTTTCTACCATGTTTAACTTCAACACCTATAATCACATGGCTAGATTCGTACTTACAGACAACGGATTTAAAGACCTTGGATCTTATCATTTTGGTCCAGGTTGCGATGGAGTATTTATGATGTGTATTGACACATAGATCCACTTTGTATGTCTCATGGCTATGTCCAAATTTGAGTTTTCTAGAGCATAGATCCACAGTGTATTCCTAGTGGTTATGCAAAATCTTGATGACATGGATCCACAGTGTATGATTGGTGGTCGTGACTAACATTTATGATTTAAATCACTTGTAGTCTGAGCATAGGAATGCCTACCTCAAAAATGGTATGATATTATGCAGATGCTTGGTTTTTTTGCAGATTCTCGATTGGTGCGCTCCTTGTTTACAACACACACACATTCTACAAATTATTTTTGTTGTCACAAGTTCTAGCCTCATAATTTGGGGGCCATTCTATTACACATTATTTTGGTTTCCCCGATGATCCTTTTACAACATGTGTTCATGTTCCCAAAATATCCATCCTTCATGAGAAAAGTGACTGGTTTTCTCTTCTCAAAAACCCTATTAAAGAAGATCATTGCAGGTTTCACTATACGCAGGGTGCAATGATTCCTGATCACTGCCCTTTGCCCTGAAACTAGTTTGTGACATCTCTACAGGATTTCCTATAACTAGGGTGCAGTGGTGCTAAAAAAAAAGAAAAGGTCGAGCTTCATGAAAGTTATATAAGGGGATCCTCTAGAAGATGAGGTGGCTTCTAAATAGATGTGATCTTACTCACTTCTCTGATTTGGTGGGATCATCCTAATATCTTTAACAATCTCTCTTTCCCCTATATAAAGAGGGATAAGGTTGATGAAGGTTGAATAGGATAAGAATTGTATGAGGAGTTCTACTTTAGTTCATGCTTGAGGGCTTCATTTTGGTTCATCAAGTCATTGTAGATCTTCTTTATGCAAGTTTGGAGCAAGTGTGTGTGTTGGAGAAAAGGGCCACTGAAAGGGGACCTTGAAACATCAAGGATTTTTGGTTGTATCTTCCACTTTTACTTAATATAATGCAGTGGCATGTTTCTTTCCCATAAAACCGTTCTCATTTTATTGTATGATTCCTTGATCACATGCATAATTTTTCATCGAGTATAATATTGTTTATTTCACTTTGGTTATCTTGTGTTCCCTTGCAGATCTAATATCATAGGAGCACTGAAGTAGAGAAAGGAAAACAAAGATACAAGGAAGAGATATTTAAACAGTATGTTTCTCATCTCTTGTTTGATAGTAAATTCAATTATTAGAGCTTAGAGAAAGCGTCATGTCCTGTCTTGTTTTGTTCTAGATATAGGTGGATCTATGGAGATCATTTTATGTCCACATTTACCGATTAATCCAATAACAACCTCTTACAAATAAATCATTTTTACTCTGACCATCCATGCTTTTCCTCCTCATCTCCTCAGATAACAAGGACGCAACTACATCCTTATAATTCATGGTATATTGAGTGGTATTACCAATTGCTACAACCATCTTATCCCAAGAGTTTGGCAAAGAACATAAAAAAGTAATACACTTATCTTCTTTTGCAATTGTAATATTAACATAGACAAGTTGGCTTACCATAGTATTGAAGGAATTTAGATGTTCTGTCACATCATCTCCATCTGCCATCCTAAGATGATACAACTTATTTCGAAGAAACAACTTGTTTACCAGATACTTTGACTGATACAAATTCCCTAACTTATCCCATAGTTCCTTAGGTATAGATTCTCCTAAGACATTCAACAACACTGAATCTTCCACGTAGATTCAAATAGTACTCCTTGCTCTTATATCCAACTTCTCCCAATATTCCTTCGACATACCAGTAGGTTGTGTACTAGTAGGTTGTGTACTAGTAGACCGTGTTCCAGTAGACTGCGTACCAGTAGGCTGTGTACCAGGATCCACAACGATCTATTTTTATTTGTCTACAAGAAGTTCCTCCATCTTGAGCTTCCATAGCTTAATTTTTTTATCATTGAATTTCTCTATCTGAATTCTACAAGAGCTCACCATTCCTCTTTCTACACTTGAATCACCACTGCAAAATATCCCACTGAACCCAGGTTTATCATAGACCCAAGATAAAATTGATCTATTAAGACCAAGCCAAACCCTCAACAACAAATGAATCCCCCTGAATCCAAAAATGGATCCGATACCACATGTAAGTTTTAAACCTATGAAGTAAAGAAATGCATACAGATTCTTAAGAAAAACATAAATTAATCAATGGCTCATACACATAGTACACATAAATTTACGGTGGAAACCCTTAACCGGGAGAAAACCAACCTTCCTTGGTGTTGCACCTTTCAACTCTTCATTGTATTAATTTCACCATTCATAATAAAATATATACAATATTTTTTGTATTTTGTAGCTACCAAAACCCTAATCCCTTAATCCGGGATTAATTTAGAAAACCGCTAAAAATAACAAAATCTGCTAAAATGGAAAAAATAGCTAAAATAGAAAAAAAATTGTTGGCAAGAATTGTAGTTTGCATAGAACTTGTTTTGTCATTAATGTCAAACTTTAAAACTGCTAAAGGGACAGGCATGGACCAGTTTGCACAAAAATTCTAAAGGGACATGCATGGATCAGTTTTCAAAGGCATGAATCAGTTTGCACAAGTACAGTGGTTCCAAATTTAGAGATCATCATGCCTCTTGACATACCGAAACGCGAAACTGCAAAGAACTTGACAGTTTTTATTTCGGGACTTTTGTATGGTAAGAAAAAACTTCAACATCACAAAGTCCTGAATGCTGAAATACCAAAACCACAAATTAATCTAAGTCATTGATCAGAGGGAGATCATGGCACATTGATCCAACTCCATTTCAGAGTTTTGGATACCAGGAGTTGGAGGAGTCAAGAGTCGAGACTCTTCATCACAGAAGTCCCGAAGTTCCAAAATGTGAAATACCAAAATGGGAAATCACAAAAGCACTTTATGGATAATCACCTGGTCATAACTTATGGTCACATCAACGAAGGCTCGAGGAAGGAGCTAGTGCAACCAAGCTCCATTTCGGAGTTTTGGGGATCGCGACATGGAGCGTCAAGAAACTTCACCATAGGAATACTGAAATGCCGAAATCAGGAAATGGGAAATTCCGATATGCCAAAACATCGAAATATGAAAATGCCAAAATATATTTTTGGTGTAGGCAGTGGTTACCACTAACGGTCATGTGAGAGAGAGGAGATAGCATGAAGCTAAGCCCTATTTCATGGTTTTGTAACTTGAAGTGTCAAGACTCTTCGACACAGAATTGTCGAATTGCTGAAATGTGAAATGAGAAATACATTTCGATTAACCTGTGGTCATGATCAATGGACATATGGGTTAGCACAAGTGGCTTACCAAAGCACTCAAGGGTTATTCTGTGCTGAAGAATTAAAACAGATGTGTGTTCATCAAATAGTACTGGTTAAATGTTTAAATTGATCATGTGGATATTGTTTAAACTGATCATGTGGATATTGCAACTATCAACATGAATGGCTTCAGGAGGTGAGTTGCAACTATCAATAAAACTCAAACCGAGACTCGGATGAAAAAACCGTAAGTTGCATTGGATCTAGAGCACTAGGTTTTAGCTATTGGGGCTCCTATGCTATCATTCCATTGACTGAAAAACAATTTGTTGGAGTATCTCCAACACTAGGATTTTGGTCAATGAGGCATAGTGTAATTTCTACAGAGGAGGTCGATTTTAAATAACACTATGTCGGGTCTTTTTGGCTAGTATAGTCATGTGAAACTTGGCCAAATAGACTTGCGGGAGCTTACGGAAGTCTGTTATTCTACTCGGTTTGGATTTTATGCCCATGGACCAAATTGACCACATGTCCCTAAATGGCTTGAGGAGGCCACTAAGGTTACCAATCACTATAGTGATGCCTATGGAAACAGTCGACAGTCCGATCCACATGCAAGGGCAGGGTATCTAGTCTGAAATCAACTTGGAATGCCTCCACTCATCATTGTGGGTATACCTTCAAGTGACCCCCATAATACGCGCAATATCTACACCAATACCAACAAAGCAGGGTGAGTAACTCTTCCAGTCTCAATGTGACCTCATGATTGACCCTTGTGTTAGAAGGGCTTCCTAGGACAAATTGTAATAAGTGGATTTCACTGCTACCTAATGCAAGATTCTATGTTTGTTTGCAGCTTTGGAAAGTTATCTTTCACACCTATTCCAAAGCCCTACAACTAATCTAATGTAGGTTTGCTACCAAAAAATATAAAAATGTCTAATCAATTTTTATAAGCTCTTTATTTTATGGCTTTTGTTACTCAAGAGGAAAATGGCATGGAAAATATGGTGCTTTGACCGACTTGAATGTTATGCAAAGAGATGAAGATGCAATCTTTTCATTTCAATGAAAGCTATGCTACGAGAAGGAGAAAACATTTATCATTCCCATATACACAATGTTCCAAAATATATTAAACTCATCAATATCAAGATTCTCAAGAAATGAGAAAAAGGTAATGTACACCAATGCAGGATTCATGGCCCCCCCCAGTCACGAGGGGGGGAATTTTTCGACCAAAAAAATGTCAAGAATCATGAAATTTCACTACTGCAAATGCAAGGATGCCCCCAATCTAATATAAATCAAGAAATTAAATATTTTCGTTTCAAAAATTTCACTAAAAGCAATAATGAAGTTTGTTAAAACAAAGAAACCCAAACTAAAAGTTTTCTTTTAAAGTGAACTGTTCAAAAGAAATCCGATCTTTCCCTAAACAATTCTAAAGAAAACACACACTTTGTAATTGAAAGACACTCAAAGCAAGATACTAATCCTTCAAAACCAAACAAAGCAAAGATGGCTAAAAGCAACTCAAACAATGTCAAGTAGACTGTAAAAATATCAATATAGGCTCCAAAATTTCAATCTAGCTGATCAAAGCAAAATGGGGCATCAAAAAGATAGGAAGACCTAATCAAAAACTTTTACAAATGAGTTCGCAGCCTGGTAGTAGGGTACAGTGCGAGAATTAGGGATTCTCGCAAACTAGATACAGGCAGGGTGCGAGAAGGTCACAATGAACTGAAAAATAGGGTGTGAACATCAATGATTCTCGCAAGCCATAGAGAGGTACAGTGCGAGAAGGCTTGTAATCAAGAAAAATTTGGAAAAATGATAAAAATTTTGAGTGAACTTTCAGATCCAAAGATTCTGGATGGATCTCCCACAGACTCAAAGACCATAAATCAAGCAATCAAAGCAAGGGAAACTAGACTAATTAGGAAACAATCTATTCCTCAGTGGAGTCACCAATTTTGTTATTAGATAAATTGGTAGGTGCAGACACTAATTGATCTCCCTAGATCCACCTAAATCTAGAACATAACACACCAGAACGTGACACTTTCCTTAAGTTTTAAATATTGAATTTACTAACTAAAGAGGGATGGGTGACATACCATTTAAATGTTGCTTCCTCTCGCCATCGCCATCCTAGCTCCATTCCAACACTCATACAATGATGAACCTGCAAAAGAACACAACGAACCAAAGTGATAGTAATAGCATAAACTCAGTATAACCCTATGTATGTGATCAAGGAATCATACAATAAAACACAACAAGCTTTATAGGAAAGAATCATATTGCTGTATCGTATTAAATGTGAAATAGAGATTACAACCGTGGCCTTGATGCTGTAAGATCCCTTCCAACTGTCCTTCATTCCCCGCACACTTCCATTCTAAGAATTCTAAGAGCACAGATCTGATAATATTCACAATCTATCTTGTCAAAGGAAAAACTCAAAGACACTCTACCCAAGCTAATAATTCTGAGCCAACTCCAACTTAGCCCCTCTCCATGAGAACTCCTCTCCTTTTATAAGATGAAGAGGATAAGGTGAGGAGGTTAGGATGATCCTACTAAATCATGAAAGTGAGTAAGATCCAAACCATTTGGATGCCACCTCACCATGGAAGTTTCTCCTTCTAGAAGATTCGAGAAAACGATCATTTTTCCCACGTGTAAGCATTCTCGCACCCTACCTATAGAGAAGACTGCAAACTCTTCACAACCTAGCTATGATGCAGCCTGTGAGAATCAGGCATTCTCACACCCTAACTATAATGCAGCCTACGAACTTCCTTTTTTATAGGGTTTTTACAAAGGAAAATGCAACTTCTTTTCTCGAGAAAAGTTCTTCTCCCTTCTCTCTTCAGGAACTCAGGCCACTGACCCCTCTGAAGGCAACATATAGGTTTATATCATCAGCGGTCATAGGGATGACTAAAATAATGTGTAACAAAGATGAAACGGTTAATTTTGACACATGATGTGTGACAGAGAAGAATGATTGTAGGAAGAAACTAGGGAGTGTCCTTGAGGTTCATTTCTTCCCTACAATTGTAGAAGAGCATGCAGAAAGGATGTAAGTTATATTCAATCTTAGTGATAAATGAAAGGTACGAGGTGAAAGGATTATAAAACCTTTTGATAGTACAAGAGTTTGTTGACGTGTTTCCAGAAGATTTACCAGGTTTTCCGCCCGAAAGAGAATTGAAGTTTACAATCGACTTGAAAATTGGAACTGAACCGATAGAAAGAGCGTCTTATCAGATGTCAACACCTAAGTTATAGGAGTTGAAAATGTAATTGAAGGAGTTGTTGGACTTGGGGTGTATACGTCCAAGTGTGTCACCTTGGGTGTGTTAGAAAAATAGGACCGTGGAGCAATAAAATAAAACAAATGCAGAAACAAAACATAGAAGATACACGATACAATAGAAACACAGATTTATGTGGTTCACCCAGTGTGGGCTACGTCCACCATCGAAATTTTCAGGTCCCTCCTTTATTATTATCCAATAGGCTGGGCTCTAAATATGTCCTAAAAACAACCTCTATGCATCAACCAAAGGTAGGCGCTGGCACAAGCATTTTACTTGTTGCCTATGTTGGTTCTTACCTTTTGTTTTCAACACCCAGCCTCTAGAGATTCAACACCTGTAAAGGAACAACAATCGTAAATGGAATGACAATTGTTCTATTCAAAGGAACAACATGACCTGCAAAAGGAACAATAATCAGAGAAAAAGGAACAACAATCGTTACATTGGGCTGAACTAATGTTGAATTAATTGCATTGTAGTATTTACCCAACTCTTTAATTTTTCAACCCAGGGTTTGTAAACTGACGAAGCACACGCAAAGTATATGCAATATTGAAGCGGGACTAATCTAATCTAATGTTTAAGCTACAAATGAAATAGAATCATTAATCTAACACATGACTGAAATAGAATCATTAATCTAACACACGACTGAAATAAAATCATTAATCTAACACATGACTTGGAATTGAATTAATCTAGTTGCGTAAATGAAATTAATCTAGGTATGAGAAATTGCATGAAGGAATTAATCTAGAAATGGAGAACTACATGAAGGAAAAGCAAGTACAACATGTGAAGAGTTAAATAACACAACAACATATGTGAGCTCACGACAATGAAGCAATCTTCTATTACAATAACCAAATCAATCTTCATAACAAAATAATAAAAGCATGAAAACCAAAACCATGAATCAAAGCTAAGAATCTCTTTCTCTTTTGAATCCTAATGACTACCATTAATGACTACTCTAATTCTCTACTTACAACTGATTGAATTCTAATTGCTCCTAATTGAATTCTCATGAAGAGAGAGCACTCTCTTTTATACATGAGAGCCTCGAATATAAGATAACAATGTCATTATTACAGATCCAATTTTATCTTAACCTATTTCCCATTATTACAAAATATAGTCCCTTCAAATCCTCACACATATCTCTCATATATCTTGGATAAGATATTCCAACCAAATCTACATGATCTTCTCCTTGGAATTGGCTTGAATTATCTCCTCAAATATTGAAATGGTGGAGGAAGTATTCGAGAAGTCCTTTGAATTAATCCTTCACATATTCCTACACATTACAAAGCTCACACATATTTGAGTTACATATGAAAACATGTCAATTTTCTAACATTTAATCACAAATTCCTTTTAAATACTAAAATGAATAAAGTGGAGAACAATAAGGTGAAACCCAAGTATATTTATGGAAATGATATCGTGAAAGTTTAATGGGGCGATGAAATGTGAAGAATGATGAAGGCAAAGGTGGATGAGAATAAGAAATTTCTCAGCCCCAACACAACATATAAAGGGATACAACCTACAACAAACCCATTGTAACTTTCTCTTCTTTCTCTCATAGTATTTAATCTCAGAATGCAATATTCCCAATCATACAAAGCCACAATATATTTCCCTCACAAAAGAGGGTTTCCTTCTAGGGAAAAAAACCCTAACATGACTTCTACCATCAGATATGCGACCTTGATCATTTCTTTTAACTTCAAGATGTGCCTTAGACTTCTCCTAAGAAAGTTCTTAGTGTTATCTGAAAGATAGTTATAGTCTATATAATAATGATCATTTCTATATCTATATAACCCCTCTTTAATTTCCTTTTGAAGTTTTAATAGATTTTCTTTTATTCTTTTCATGGAATAATTATCATCAAACTTTACACAAACTGTTTCTATATTTTCTTCTTCACTTGTAGAGAAAAATTCATCATCATCATTGAAATCAAGGGGTTTTGAGGGTTCTTTACCTTCATTTGAAATATCTTCACAATCTTCCTTTTTGCCAACATCAACACATAATTCTTTGCCTTCATTTGAAATGTCTTCAAGATCTTCCTTTATGCCATCATCACTTGATTCTTTATCTTCACTTGAAATGTTTTCGAAATCACATTTAGAAATAATGCATTCAAGAGTTTTTGGAGATTCTTTACCTTTAGTGATCTTGATGGAGTGATCTTCAATTTTTTCATTCTCCTTCTTTCTTTGATATGTTTCCTCTAGCTTTAGCCATAGATCCTTGGTGGAGGTGCATTGTCCCATGCTATCTTTGATAGGGCTTGAGAGTCCACTAAGAATGGTCTTGAGAGCCAATGCATCATTCTTCTTTCCTTCCCTTTGAGCTGCAAACTTTGATTTGTTCTTCAATGAAACTGATCTACCAATGGTTGCCTTCCAAATTTCTGCTCCCATTGTCTTTAAATGTAATCTCATCTCTATTCTCCAAGTATAATAGTTTTCCTCATCAAGTATTGGAACTTCATCATCCATTTGTGTGTCTATGGATCTTCTTCAAGCTTGTTAAGGCTTGTAGTGAAGGCCCACTCTGATACCAATTATTGGACACACCTACCACACTTAAAGGGAGGGGGGGGTGAATGAGTGTGGGGATGTTTTTCCCAAAACCTCCCTCTTACATAAAAACCCCTTAGTTAACATTCAACATTTTCTCATTACTCATTGTTGTCATTTATAATCAATTATATGTAAATACATTTCAGCAACATATCATCAACAAATCATCTCCACAAGGAACATAAAGAACACAAGATGTATGTACAATTTTTCTTTTTATTATGGACTTCAATCTGGGGGTTTTTCAACAACAACTGAATAGATTAAAACTCTACAAGATCACCAGCTCTATATGGATTACTCATCTTACATTCTCAACAACAAATGAGATGAGGCAACAATCCTCAACAGATATCAATCTGTCAACATAAAAAAGTGCATCAACCATGCACCAACCTATGCCAAACAACCTGTAATCAACTAGTACCATAAACAAGTGCATCCAACCATGTACCAAGTATATACCAATCATTTGTCAACCACTCATCAATATGTACCAACATCATCAACTATACACCTCATGTATGTGCCAACTCATCAATTGCTTGTCTCAACCATGACTAGTTTTGGATTAGTCTACAACCCCAACTTGAAATAATCATAACTTTGTACCTATAATGAATAAATATATGAAACTGATACATAATGTTCTTTAGTTTTTTTTATGAAATTCTCTAGGTGGCACTACTTGGAACCTCTCAAAAAGGAGTTATAATAAAAATGGCATACCTTGTTGAATTCTGGCTTATTCTAGAGAGCGACCTTGTAGAGAGTGCCCCACACAAAATATTTTTTGAATTGATCTTAAAATGTTACAAAACATACTATAGACTATACTCTAACCAACACATTTGGTCTCACTGAATTTGGATCTGTTATGAACAAGTTATGATGTTTTTACCCGAAACACATGTTTTTAACTAGTTTCAGGACTAGCCACAAACCCTGTTTTCCATGGCATGTAACTCCCAAAATACAACGACCCACAAGATGAATTGTTTACCATAGATACTTGGGTATGTTTTCTAAATGGAATAGCAATTCCACGGTCTGAATCATTATAGAAAAAAAATTATAGAGAAAATGGTGAGATGACCTGTAAACAACATACCTTAGAAAGTAT
>JASDQU010737186.1:71389-96563 GCA_032191745.1 Picea mariana | reverse complement strand
ATTACCATGCACCAATACCACAAAATGATGAATCCCATATATGTATGCCAAATCCTCCATAAAACATGTGCCAATCAAACTGCTAGTAGGTACCTCTTCCAATGTACTAGAAAAGTACCAATCATGCATCAACTATAGATCAACAATGATGTACAACATGATCACCTCATCAACTCACCAACCATTTTTACCAGTATATAGCCCAATCCACATGAAAAATGCGTGCACCATGATATCAACATATGCTTCCAATAATACATCATAAGATATATCAATGAAACTCAAATATGTACCGGCCATGTACACCAACAGATCAGCATCAATCCATACCCATGGGTTAGTGTCATGCACTTGCAATTTTATTTTACACAATCCAATAGATGAAAACTTAAACCTACAACAAATAATGTCAGAACCTGCAACAAACAATGTCAGGCCCTGCAACAGAGTGTTATACCATCACATCAAGATGCAATCCATGTGCATAGCCTTTTTCTCAAGGCTTTACCACAAATACGTGGTCTACTGCACAACAGTTTGTGTATGTAGGTGACCTATACAAGTTCATCATGCATATATACTCGACTGATACCACTGTCACCCGCGTATACTTTAGTAGATGACTTACTTGAGATTCCCTTGAGTCTTTCATTTCATTCTGAATGCTCTGTCTTCTTCACCCACTTTTGTAGATGTCCCTACTCCTCAGAAATTGAACTCTGAGAATCCATATTTTTAAATATGTCTCCCTTCCTTACTTCATTCCTTATTCTAGCCATGGTATTTGAAGTTCTCATCATGGAATTTCTTCTTGTGTTCTAGCACTCATGGGATTTTTGGCCAAATCCACTACAGCTGTAGCATCTCATAGTGTTACAGTGAACAACAATGTGTCCTACTTGATCACATCTCCAACACCTCATGGTGTTATAAAATCTTCCATTATATCTCATTTCATAAGATCTACATTCAAAAGCTTTGTGACCATATCCATTACATGAATAACAATGCCCATGAAAAATACTTTCATACCTTTGGTTTGGTGTCCCAAGAATACATTCTTGCTTTGTTCTTTTGAAATTTTCTTTGCCTTGTGTAGATGGTTGCTTTGCAACATTGTCTTCCTTCTTTGATAGATTTACCTCATGCTTATTTTAGGTTCTTGCTTCAGCATGTGTATCTTCTCCTTTGTATCCAAGACCTGATTTATCACATGATGATCTTTGACTTTCCAAGATCTCATCCAAGATTCGTGAGATATTCAAGAATTTATTTGACTTTTCCACCTTCTTTCTAAGGTCAAAACTTTCAGATTCTAACTTACAACATGACTCTTCATTTTCATTTATTTGAATCTTCAATAGTTCCTCTATTCATTTGGCTTCTTCAATTTGGGTCTTGAGATGAACAATGGTTTCAAAACTTTTGCTAATCTCATCATCTACATTCATATCTTCTTTTCCATTCTTTAGTCTTTTGATCTCTTCTTCTCTTTCTTCTAATAGATTCTTATTGCTCTCTTCTTGATCCTTGATCATTTCTTTTAACTTCAATATGTGCCTTAGACTTCTCCTAAGAAAATTCTTAGTATTATCTGAAAGATAGTTATAGTCTATATAATAATGATCACTTCTATATCTATATAACCCCTCTTCAACTTCCTTTTGAAGTTTTAATAGATTTCCTTCTATTCTTTTCATGGAATAATTATCATCAAACTTTACACAAACTATTTCTAGATCTTCTTCTTCACTTGTAGAGAAAAATTCATCATCATCATTGAAATCAAGGGTGTTTGAGGGTTCTTTACCTTCATTTGAAATATCTTCGTGATCTTCCTTTTTGCCAACATCAACACATAATTCTTTTCCTTCATTTGAAATGTCTTCAAGATCTTCCTTTATGCCATCATCACTTGATTCTAGGTTGGTATGCCAAAATGGACTACTTTCTTATTGATATCAGATTCTCTAGATGCCATTTTGATCCTAATGTCTATACCAATAAAGTAGGAAGCCATGTCATAATCCTTGTCCTTTATGTTGATGACCTTATTCTTACTGGTAGTGACTCAAAACATTTAAATCATGTGAAAACCATCCTTAAGAAGAAATTTAAAATGACAAACTTAGGTTTTTTGCACTATTTCCTTGGCCTCCAAGTTTTGCAAACCAATGAAGGATTTTTTCTTTCACAGTCTAAGTATGCTTGTGACCTTCTTCATTGCTTTCACATGGATGATTGTAAACCATCCCCTTCTCCCTTTCAGTCTAGAGTCAAGCTTACTACCACTTGTACTTCTCTCGAAGTCGATGATACCATGTACCATCAGTTAGTTGGTAGCCTCTTATACTTAACTCATACCAGTCCTGATCTTTCATTTGATGTTGGTCTTATTGCTCGGTATATGAAAACACCCCATAAAATCCATTGGAATGAAGCTAAAAGGATACTTCATTATGTTCGTGGCACAATTCAGTTTGGGATACATTACAATTCAAGGGGGACTCCTTTATTGGTTGGTTTCACTGATTCAGATTTGGTCGGCGAACCTGATGATTGGAAGTCTACTGCAAGCTATGTTTTCATCCTTGGTTCAGGACCTGTCACTTGGGCTTGTAAGAAACAACAGTCTATTGCACTTTCTTCAGCAGAAGCAGAGTACCGAGAAACAGTAAATGCAAGTCAGGAAGCTTTGTGGCTTCGACAGATCTTTTCAGAGTTTGGATTCGAGTAGCAGCATCTGAATAGCCTTTGGTGTGACAATCAGAGTGCCATCAAGATTGCCAAGTACCATGTTCAACATCAGTGCAACAAGCACATTGAGCTACAAATGCACTTCATCATAAAGCTCATTCATGATCAAGTTATTGAAGTGCACTTTTTCCCTACAGAAGATCAAGTTGCAAACATTTTCACAAAGTCTCTTACAGAAGTGAATTTTTCCAAACTTCGATCTATGTTAGGAGTTCAGGAAGTTTTCATTAAGGGGCAATAGGCTCTAATGCCTCCTTCTTTCTCCTATTGTGTCACTATCGTAAATCCTTCAATCCTATCCCAATTGTTTCTTAAGGGGGGATGTTAGGATATTTAGACACTTAGGATTTAGTTAATATCTACTTGGTCTAATGTGTCATTAGGTAAAAGTGTGTTTCTTAGTGTGTTTATTTAGTATGTATTAGTATGCATTTGTAGTTAGGAAAACCGATGGTCACGACATGTTCCTGACATAGAGTGATCTGAGGGTTCATATTCACCTCGATCTTAACGATCATTGATCCATGGCTTAAGACCCGATTAGTCCATGATATCTATTTAAAGAGAATGGAGGGTCATTTGTCGATGATCGATTGTGAAAAACTCTCTTGTAAAATCTCTTTGTAATATTTTTATTTTGCATTAATAAACTACTCCAAGTGGTCGCGTTGGTTGGGGTCGCAGATGCTTCCTCGTAGGGGTTTTACCATGAAAAAACATCAATGTGTTGATCTTTGATTTTGTTGTGTGAGTGGTTACTGAAGGTATTCTTTCTCTTTCGGAATACCTGTGTTTTCGAACATAGTTGGCTTCTTTTCTAAGCTACTTCATTGGTTGGTTCCCCAACTTTGTCTTGCTTGGGATGCAGCTCTGGATAGAGTGTCCATTATCTGGCTTCCTGATGTCGACCCTTGTTGCAATGGGTGCAACGGTTCTTCATTACCCATGCTTTCATGCCCTTCTTTTTCTCCTGATGTGGAGAAGGGGCTTCATGTCTTGGCATCTTCCTCATTGCCATAACCTTCCTATACAAATCCATTCTTTTCCAACATTTGGCAGAAACATGATTATTCAAACCACAAAATGTACATGGTTTTCTATGCCATAAACTTTTCTTTACATTTCCAATTTGCTTGTAATCAAAAGGAACATTTGAATAATGAGACTTTTTATACCTTGCTTGGTTTTCTCTGGTGTAGGTCTGGAAAGGAGAACTTTCCTGAGCTCCTATTTTCTAATGCCCATCTCCCTTTGGAGATGACTCGTAATCACAATCATCGGAAAGGTATGATGTGCTCGTATCCTGCATTGATTCAAACTTTTCACTTGAGGACTCTCTTGCTTCTATGTTTTTGGAGCATTCTCCAACTTCCTTTCTGATATAGCCCAATCCTGTATATCGAGGTATTTCCACCACTTTGATGGGATTCACAATTCCTTTGTCATTGGCTCCAAGGACTCCTCCATCATATCCCATTTTCTTCATTAGATTCAATCCAATTCCTGTAGTGTGCTTTTCAAAAGCACCAAAACCATCATCATGAGGCGAAGAACATGAAACTGAAGAAGTATTCTTTACCTTAGTTACCATTTCTGGATCAGGTGTGGGCAATGGCTTTGTTGAGCCATCATCACCTTACAACTTTTCCAAATCCTCTTATGTGGCTTGTAATTGAAGTCACAATCTTTAATTCTCTTCTTCTGCATATCACAACATCTTCTTCAACTAGACATTCTTTTCTTGAATGCTTTGGTTGATTTCTCGTAGCTTGTTGAGCCATGCATTCTTCGATGCCTTACCCATGGTTGTCTTCCACAAATGCCTTCAAATATGCACTTCAAAAATTTAAATGGATAAAAATAAGGGAATATAACATAAATATACTAATCAAACCTTCAAATAGCCCCTTTGAATGGCTTGAATTACACTCAAATAAATTGCCTTGTAAACCCCCTTATTCAATTTTAGGGTGGTTTGAGGAAACAACTTGTTACAATAACATAAAGAACCATTTTATTTCAAATAACATAAACTATGTTAAAGTATTAAATGAATACTTCTAAATGCATTATGTATATCACTAAACTTAAATTAAGAAGTTCAATATCTTCAAAAAGTTGTGCAAATTTTGTCTTTATATGCACCATAAGTGCCTCTAGCTACAATATTTTCATAACTTTGTAACAACTCCTTTGTACACATCACAAAGTAAACTAATATAACGAAGTAGCAATTTTTTTATTTTAGTTTTTAGACTTTTTTTTAAAACAAGTTAAGACAAGTTCATTTCGACAATTACATAAGTAATGCAATTAATATACAAAGATAATGACGGGTAATTTCTCTATTGATAATCAACATCATCAATCTTATTAACATCAACTTTATAACATGGCCAAGATACTAATTTCAAGTAGCATTTAAAATCTACATGTAAATATCACTATCATCAGATCACATGAGGATAGTAAGGACAATAATATCTACCCACCCAAATCCTACCGTGCAAGGTTAGGACCTTCAAGACACATAATCAACGCTCGGACAATAATATCTACCCACCCAAATCCTACCGTGCAAGGTTAGGACCTTCAAGACACATAATCAACGCTCAAGTCCAGGATTTATCCTATCTATTTTGACCATTTAAGGTCTCAAGACTGGTAGTCGTTCTAAGGAGCATAAAGATATCTATATTCCCAAACCAAACCTAGTCAAATCTAAGGCCATTATATCTATGTTGAAAGAAAAACAACTTATCAAGTCGAGAACTAATTAATGTTTGTTGCGCATACTAAAGTTTCTCATAATAATTCTAAGTAGTAATTTCATATGACAAATTAAGGAAATTACACACAATCAAAATCAACCACAATAATCAGATAAATTAAATTTACCAAGACAAGATACATAGATTAGACTATCTAATAAGCAAGATTATAAAAAGTTACATAAATTACAAAATAAAGTTTAAATGATTCTAACTAGTGATATAATATAATTTACACCATAATAACCTTCAACTAATCAACATAAACATTCAATAGAAATTATAATTATAGGTGGTCTCCTAAAGTTCATTCTCATTATAACTCTTGATTAAAAATAAAAGAGTATTAAATAACCAAACATGTAATTTATAGAATATTCATAATAATATTATAAAATTATTTAATGACAATGAAAATATGGTTCTCTAAATTAATTAATGTAACACATAAAACCCTTTATGTAATGTGCATGGATACACGTTCACACTTATCATTTATTGATATAACTAAATCAGATTACGAATTATCTAATTTACTTAGATAAAACATACTTAGTAATTATAATAATTCATTAATCTCTTTTTACTATATATATAATATATAATATAAAATATTCATTAATCATATTTATATTAATATTTTATTTGTGTAAAATTTCAATTAAGTTTTCTATAAACTCACACAGTAAATTTTTGCTACTACGAACTTTTTTTGGAGTTTTAATTGCTCGTTTCTCTGAAATTAAATTACTTTGTTACCTGCAGTTCATAATGAAAGATAGCACGCTGGCATTTTTAACCATGGGAACAGCAACCTCCCAAAATATCACGCTGGCATTTTTAAAGAAAGCAATGTAAAAACAATTCATGATTGGGATATAAGATTCCAGGTCCTATCTTTATTTAGGGTGCTTCTAAATTTTAAATTTTCGAGACTAATACAGTGCATATTACCGTAAACTCATATATATATGGAATGGATTTGTAAACATGAAGGACAGAATTTAATCTATAAGATCATACGATGACACTCGTAAAAATTCTCTACGTGTATATTAGTAGTTAAATTATCTACGTGTATATTAGTAGTTAAATTAGATCTACACATCAATTTAACAATTTTCTCTTCGTCCATTTTCATTTAACTCGAATAATATAGATAAATAGATAAATAGATAGATAATCTTGTACAAATTCAGAATAGACACTTAAACATATGTGAATGATAGAAATATACATATCAATGGTTCATCAATAATCCCATACAAATTCAGTGTACATAGTATAACATTCCTTACACAAAAATAATAACAATTGTAAATACAAATTTTTAAATAATGTGATATTAAGATGTGGATAATTGTAGAAATTTCTCAATCGGTTTCTTTAGCTTGTCAATTCAAGGACTTCATCGATACTTTACAGGCCACCTCTTGCACAAGTTTACACCCCAACTCTCCACAAGTAAACTAGTCAGTAAAAATTTTACAGTTTCTTTTATATAAAAGTTTGCATTGATACATATCCTCTCATTGAAACAATTTTAAATAATTAAATTAAGGATTATTCACCCACAACACATGTCACACTCTCCCCAAGTTGCACATGTTAAATCCCTTTTTATTTTATTTAATTACTCAATTTCTCTCACATTCCCCAAGTTGTTCCTATTTTTCCTCCTAGTTGTCTTATAGTTCCACAATCTCTCATTTATTGTGTCCCATAACTAAATTCCAGTTTGGGTTTGATTAGGAGTCTTCTTTTAGTTAGGATTTAGTGGTTGATTGACTTAGGATACTAACTCTATGTTGACCACCTATTCTCTCATGTATTTATTTTCTTTTAATTAAAAATCTTTTTTTATTATTTTCATGCACACATGTGCATCAACCCAACCTTCAATTCTTATTCTCTCTTTACTAAACTTCATTAAATCTCAATTCCCTTAACTTATTTAATATTTTATTTAGTCAATCATTTAGACTTAGACTCTTTGTTAGTTTTCTAGTTCATAATTTAATAAGAAAATGTATATTCTTTTCTAACAAAGATTAAACATTCATTTCATTTTCTAGGCCTTATAGATTTTTATTGACTCACAATTTTATTTACACGATGTGCCCTTCAAGACACACATTTGTGCTCCAAGGGTGTCACTCCCCATTGACTAGTTTGGAAGTTTGTCAAACACTTGGAGTCAACACTATGTTTGTCAACCTTGTGAGAGACTAAGGTTTTTTCTCATAAATAAGGATTATGTCTTATTGTGTGACCTTTAGAATTCTCCATGAGCGACTGTCCCAGTCTTCCCTCATGGCATCATGGACCTCTTAGAACGAGGTAATCGTTAAAATTTCATTCAGGTCATGGCGGGAGTGCTAGTAGGTTGTGACAAGGACACTGCCACACCTCTCTCTCATCTGTATGGTTTCTTTTTATGGCCCATTTACTCCATATGCGAGTCGGATTAGCAAGCATCACCATGCCTGCATCCACTAACAAGAACAATGTCAATAATCCATATACATAACATCCATACTGAAATCATCATATAACTCATGTGTATAATCAAATACTCAAACCAAAATACAAGTCCACTCCCTAACTCAATTTGGAGTCCAAGGAAGTTCGTTGATCCATCAGCATCCTCAACCTATCACTTTTCCTGCACACTCATGAAAACTCATCATAATACCTATCAATATATACATCTAGAAAATAACATATAAATCTCAATACTCAACATAGAATAACTCATAATCAAAGCAGAAATCATAATGTACCATAACGGATTCACTTGCTCGCAAGTGTCCTCAAAGAATAAGTCAGTATTAAAATGTGATCAGTGGAACTCGATGTTACATACACCTCCTCTTGTTTTAAATTCTGTCCCAAATTTCGTACAATCTAATAATGAAAGAAATAAATGTATCTGACACTAATCTATATATCCAACCTATCAAACAAATAAGGAAACTATTGACGCATCTCATATGCGTTCTCGCATGTAGTCGAGTGTGGAATATCTTAGCACTAGGAATCACCCTCAGACTGTAATGAGGATAAGCCCAATACCCATCAGTTTATACAATAAATGTAAATGAGTTTTAAGGGGGTCAAATGGATAAGACTCGAGATAATTACATTCTAACTCAGAAAATCTGGGCTGGCATGCACAAGCAATTGAGGTCTTGTATCAACTTCAGTTAGTAAGTTGGAGTAAAGGTGAATAGGAGGAAGCCTTTGGTGAGAAAGTGTACAGGTCTGTTATGGACATCAGGTCTTCCAGCAACCTAAGGAGGAAAAAACTCAAACACAAGATCTTATTGAATTCAAATTTTCAAGGAAACTGAAAGACATTATAACATCACTATAATTAAACATTCATCATAATATAGTCACAGCAATCCATGTGAATCATTCAATCATAAACTCTCTTAGTATCAGAGGCAAATAAGATGGAAGAAGAAAGTTGACTTAGATTAATCAATAAGTCTCAAATCAGGTTACATAACTAGAGAACCATTGTTTTTCATCAAAATATTAGAATAAGGGAGCCTAGCTCAACCATCGACCATTACAAAATATCAAAACTGCCTATATATAAGAAGAAATGACACAACCATCAGGAGTGTGATCGAATTGTTTCATTCAAAGTTTTTAGTCGACGTCTACTTTGTCAGACTGTGCAGACAGTATTTTATTGTCAGACACGAGCTCTAAATCTGCCAGTGTTTCTGGATTTTCATTTATGTGCTGAGACGAGGTTTCAACCACCTCCCTCGGTTTCAATAAATTCATTCATCAGGATTATAATGGGGCTTGACATCCATGAATACTCCAGGCGGCACCAATGACTTTATTGGGGTCAATCCCGATGCCTCGAGGCCTTGCAAATCTTCTTTTGTGGCCAATACAGGTGCAACATGTGGCTTGACTTAATTCGATTTGAGGGTGGTTTGAATGTGAAAAACCAAACATTTTCGTTTCCCTTTGGAAATCATGGGCAGAATGTCACATGATTTACAACAAGATGCTCCTGAGGTCAGATATGAATCACTATCCGATTCCAATGAGATATGTTGCAAATTCTTGTGATAACATCTGGCTCCACGGGGGATGGCATGCTCCCTATGAGATGCCAAGAACAAGTAGTTATGGTGCCTTAGTTGTTGGGATATGGATTCATGCTCAGAAAACATTATGTTGAAGGAAACAGACTGAGAACTTAAACTATTCTATTTTAAAATAAAAAACAAACACACTTGATCCTGAGGGAGCTTATTTATGTACAAAAACTAAACTAATTGAATTTTACAATGGGCTAGGTGAAGGGAAAATTCCACCATAGCCATTCAAATTGTTTGATAACTGAATCCTTCGCTTCATCGTAAATGATCCATAAGAAACAAGGAAAGTGTGATAGTTGGCTAATTTCATTCTTATGATCACCCATATTACCTTCAAATGTTGATAAAAAGATCAAGAGTGCCTGCTCCAAATCATTTTAAAAGTGTAACTTTATGTACTCATCGGCATTTTCATGAAACTGAAGGAAACGCATGATTAACTTATGAAAGGTTACCTTCAATGTTTCAAAGTTGCTGACAATTGGCTTGAAGTCCTCTACAGACATACTTGATTGAATGATAGACACATGCATCTGTGGGTCAAAAAGATGCTTGTTGTGAACTGTAGGTACAAGTGGAAGAAGTTTGGACGTAGGAGGCTATTGAACCACTGATGACTTTTGATTTACTTCTGGCTATGTATAAACGATCTCTTCACATGCCTCAACTAAGGGTTGTTCCTAGTCAAACTCTTGGGTTATGTCTTCTATGAAAAGGCTAACCTCTGCATCATCCTTACTATCTTCATAGTGATCAAACATAAGATAATCTTGTTGCTCATCATCACTAGAATATTTATCAAAAATGGGTTGCCCTTCACATCTATGATCAACCTTTAAAATAGTAATTTCATCAAGAATATAATTGTTAAAAATATCCATTTCAGGAACAGTAGTAACTGCTGCTTCCAGTTGTTCATATACATAATTTTCATCAAGATATGGATGCTCATTGATACCTACTTCGAAGACAAAATCATCCACAGTCTTTCCTTCATAGGGATAGCAAGTAAAAACCCCCTCATGTTCAGAGTTGATATGATACTAACCTTGAATCCTGCAACAAGCTCGGAGGTTCTCCTCCACTTCCTCAACATCCATGAACAACTATGATAAAGATGTAGATTTTCTTTCCCTAATATAAAAAGCAAGGTCAGAGTGTCAAGACACTATGTAATACACCATGGTAGCGGTGTCAGAAGGTTTAATTTTCAGGGGTAGGCTACAATACAAGCTATGAAACCTTTAATTAAAAGAAGATGGAACTTCCCTTTTTTCCCTTCTCAAAGTAGTGAACTCATGTAGGTATTGATCAAATGACTTGTTCTCACCCCAATACCTTAAAAATGTATTGCATAATTCAACCCAAGAACTAATGGAGTCAGCTCCCAAACCCTTAAACCATACACCAACATCTCCTAACAAGGATTTGTAAAACAACCTCATGGTAACATCCTCATAAATTATCTCAAACTGATCAATAAAGTTCTTGAAAGCCTCCACATGCCTCACAGTTGTAACATGATCCTCTCCAAAAAAATGGGGAAAGTACTGAAAGAAATCAGGAGGATAAGGATGAAGATGATATGGAAGTTTTAAAGGTTTAAACAACTTGTCTTTGATTCTAGTTTGAAAACTAGTGGGATGAATATGAGGCTTATCACACTGATGGAAAGGCTCAATAGTAACAACAGGATGTGATGAGATTTGAGGATGTTTTGGATCAATTTCAACCTCCTCAGGGTTGCAAGGGTGATCATTGAGTTCAGGAGGGGTTTCAATATGAATCTCATCTTTATGAGTAGGCTGAGCCGAGGATATAATATCAGCATCTACAAAACAGGCAGAAAGCCTTCCAAGGATGGATATATAAAGGAAGGTTGGTGATCAAATGAATAAACAAAAAACAATATCATCCTCTTTATATGTGAAGGGAAAAACAAAAATGAGGTGATAAAGAATAAAAAAAGTTCATGAAGAAATCTCATAAGATCATACCTAGTCATTCCCTTCATCTTTTTGTCAGTAGGATCCTCCCCAGTGGAGTCTCTGATGTGGAGTCACCAGGTAGATGATTACAGTAAATTTTTGTATCCCTCTCTTGTCTACCATCAAGAGTTGGATCTATGTCATTCTTCCCAGGGAGCTCTTCAATCTCCTCAAATATGTCCCCGACAACAGTGCCATTTATGTTAGCACTAGGAATCAACCTCAGACTATAGTGAGAATAAACCTAGTACCCATCAGTTTATACAATAAATGTAAATGATTTTTAAGGGGTTCAAATGGATAAGACTCAAGATAATAACGCTCTAACTCAGAAAATTTGGGTTGGCATGCACAAGCAATTAAGGTCTTATATCAACTTCAGTTAGTAAGTTGGAGTAAAGATGAATAGGAGGAAGACTTTGGTGAGAAAGTGTAGAGGTCTACTATGGACATCAAGTCTTCCAGCAGCCTAAGGAGGAAAAAACTCAAACAAGATATCTTCTTGAATTCAAATTTTCAAGGAAATTGAAGGACATTATAACAACACTATAATCAAACATTCATCATAATACAGTCACATCAATCCATGTGAATCAGTCAATCATAAACTCTTTCAGTATTAGAGAAAAATAAGATAGAAGAAGAAAGATGACTTAGATTAATCAAGAAGTCTCAAATCAAGTTACATAACCAGAGAACTAGTGTTCTTCATCAAAATATTACAATAAGGGAGCCTAGCTCAACCATCGACCATTACAAAAAATCAAAACTACCTATATATAAGCAGAACTACTGAAACCATCAGGAGTTCGATCAGATTGCTGCATTCAAATTTTTCAGTCGGCGTCTGCTCTGTCAGACTGTGCAAATAGTATTCTGTTGTCAGACGTGATCTCTAAATCTACCAGTCTTTCTAGATTTCCATTTATGTGTTGAGACGAGGTTTCAAACACCTCCCTTGGTTTCAAAAATTGCCTTCATCGGGATCAAAACGGGGCCTGACATCTCTGAACACTCCAGGCGGAACCAACGACTTTATTCAGGTCAATTTTGACTCCTCGAGGCCATGCAAATCTTCTTCCATGGCCAATACAGGTGCAACAGATGGCTCGACTTGATTCGATTTGAGGGTGGTTTGACTGTGCAAACCCAAACATTTTTGTTTCCATTTGGAAATCATGGGCAGAATGCCACATGATTTACAACAATATGCTTTTGAGGTCAGATCTGAATCACTGTCTGATTCCAATGAGATATGCTAAAAATTCTTGTGATAACAGACTATAATTGTCCCAATGGACCTTGACCTAATTGACTATTCAACATCATAGTTTTTGAATTTGATGGTCCAGTACGCAAATTGGCTCCACCATGAGAGAACCCTTTTCCAACACCTGTAAATAACTTAAGTCAATAACATGTGATGGATCTGAAATATAATGTCACAAAAAAAATACATGAAATACATCATGCATATGCCTCAAAGAATTAGGCAAGGCCATTTGGTAAGCCATGGGTCCTTTCCTTTATATAACTTCGAAAAGTCCCACAAAACTAGGAGAGATTTTATCACCCTTTCCAAACTTAATCGAACTCTTATGCGGTTTCACCCGCTAGAAAACTATGTCGCCAACCTCATAACTATGGTCAATTCGATGTTCATCAACATAACTCTTATGTTGATCTTGTGCTTCTTTAATTCTTTGTCTTATAGTTCACATATACTCTTCCATTTCTTGGATTACTTCTAGTCTGACCAAGAGTTTATCCTCTAGTTGATCCCAACTCAGAGGTGTTTGACATGGTCGTCTGTAAAGAAACTCAAAAGGTGTCATGTTAATCGAACTTTTGTAACTATTATTGTATGTGAATTCTACCAATGGTAAGAATTCTTTCCAGTGTTTATGTTGATCCATTACATATGTTCACGACACATACTCTAAAATATTATTCATTCTTTCATTTTGTCCATCTATTTTGGGGTGATATGTTGTACTAAAATTTAGTTTGGTTCCCAATGCCTCTTGGAAACTAGTCCAAATTTGTCCAGTGAACACCGATCCTTGATCGGATATGATCTTTCTTGATACACCATGAAATCTCACAATCTCACTAACAAGAGCTATAGCTATGTCTGGCATTTGATACATCGTATGAACTAGAATAAAGTCTGCACTCTTCGTCAAAGTGTCAACGACCAAAAAGATAGAATCATGTCTCCTTGTCGTTAGTGGAAATCCAACAATAAAATCCATTGAAATGAATTCCCATTTCTATTCAAGAATCATGTGTGCCTGTAACAATCTCGTTGGATGTCTATGTTCATCCTTTACTTGTTGACATTCAAGACATCCCGCCACATAATTAACTATATCATTCTTCATTCCCTTCCAAAAGAATAAATTTTTAAGGTCTTCCTTCATCTTCATGACTCCAGGATGAGCAATGTACAATGCTCGATGAGCTTCGTTCAAAATCAAATTTATCAATTTTTCATTAAGTGGGACCTAAATTTTGTCGTTATACCTCAACAATTTGTCGATGTCAAATGAGTAACCTCCATACCTTGGTACCATCATGGTATTTTGTTCGATATTTTCCTTAATTTCCTTGTACCAATCATCGTCAATCTGCAAAGCTAAAATATTTTCTCGAAGATTTGTCTTAAGGGGTATTACTGAGAATATGTGTGGTCTCTAACTCAACACATCTGCTACTCTATTCATCGTTCCTTTAATGTAATTAATATCAAAGTCATACTCACTTAATAATTCTGACCAACATCTTTGTCATGCATTCAAGTCACTTTGAATAAAAATATATTGTAACCCACTGTGATTAATTTTCAGTTCAAATTTTCGTCCAATAAGATAATGTCTCCAAACTTGTAAGGAATAAACAATCACTAATAACTCCAAATCGTGTGTTGCATAATTCTCTTCATGCCTTCTTAATTTCCTTGAAATGTAAGCAATCACTCGACCATCTTGCATCAAAACTCCACCTAAACCTTCATTGGATGTGTCTGTGCATACCAAGAATTCTTTTTCCATGTCAGGAATCTTCAGTATCAGTGTTGTCGTTAATAACTCCTTAATATTTTTAAATGCTTCCATGCATTTCTCTGACCATACTAATTTCTTATTCTTCTTTTTCAATTATGTATTCAGATTCTCTATCTTTGGAAATTCTTCGATGAAGCACCAGTAATAACTTGATAATCCCATAAAACTACGTACTTCTTATATGTCCATCAAGGTTGGCCATTCCATAATAGCCTCAACCTGCATTGGATCCATGGTGATACCTTCGCCAAATATTATGTGTCCCAAATAATGAATCTTTGTCTGATAAAATGAACATTTTTATAGCTTTTCGTACAACTTGTTTTCTCTTAAACATCGCAGCACTAATCTCAGGTGTTCATCATGCTCCTCTATCATCTGGGAATAAATTAGTATGTCATTGATAAATACTTGTACTAACTTTTCCAAGTATTCGTGAGATACCCCATTCATTAAACTCATGAATACGCCTGGGGCATTCGTCAATCCAAATGGTAAAATAGTAAACTCATAATATCTTAATCTCGTTTTAAATGCAGTCTTAGGGATATTTTCCTCTTTGATTCGTAATTGATGATATATCGATGTCAAGTAAATATTTGAAAACATTGTCACTCCCTTCATTTGATAAAATAAATCATCAATCCTAGGTAACAGATATTGATTCTTGATCGTGGATTTGTTTAACTAACGATAATCTATGCAAATCCTCCACGATCCATCCTTCTTTCTTACAAAAATTATTGGCACACCCCATGGTGATATGCTTGGACATATAAGTCTCAAATCCAATAATTCCTTCAATTGCATTTTTAACACTTCCAATTCTGGTGTCGACATCTGATAAGGCTTTCTATCAATTAGATTTGTTCTAGGTTTTATATCTATAGTGAATTCTAATTCTCTTTCCGACGGTAAACCTGGTAGTTCTTCAGGAAAAACATCAGCGAACTCTGACACTACATGAAGGTTTTATGATCCTTTTGTGTCCCCCTTTTCACTAAGCGCTAATATGGCATATAAATTACATCCCTTGTGCATACTTTTCTATAGTTGTAGGGAAGAAATAAATCTCAATGACACTCTATGGTTTCTTCCTACAATTACTCTACTCTATTCCAAATCATCAATCAAACTTAATTGTTTTGTATTACAATTAAGTATCACATTATGTGATTCTAACCAATCCATTCCAATCACAATGTCGTAATATCCCAAAATTGTGACATACATATTTACACTTGTGATGAATTCACCCAAGTTAATGTTACAATCCTTAACTTTTCCTCCAACCTTTTTGTTAGAACCAGATGCCATTTCCACATATCTAAACTAATCTTTTTCTACTACCTTTACCTTAATTATTTTAAGAACATCACTTGATATAAAACTCTCAGTAGCTCCTGGATCTACCAAAACACCAAACTGTTGATCAACTATATTACTTGAAGTCTCAAGCACTGTAGACCGATGCTTTTCCTGGTGATTATTCAACGTTGCATGAATCTTGTGGGCCTTGCCCAAATATCCAACTTCCATTTGGTCCTATTGATCTAGAAGCTATTTCCTTCTCAATAGGACAGTCTCTCTGGTAGTGGGGCTCCCCACATGTCCAACATCCGTTGTTCAGACCAATGCTCCTAGTTCCAGAAGAAGAGGTTGTTAGCCTAAGAGTCTAGAGTCCTAGTCTGTTCTGTTGAACAGATATAAATTTATTATTGTTGTTGTGGGTGACACTATTTTTGTTGATGTGGTGATTTGTATGGAGTCCTCTAATGAGGATTATGTCATTGTGGTGCCTAGAAGTCTGCCTAAATGGTGTTTGTTGCTGCAGTTCTCTAGGTGGCGCATGTCCTTTCTTCGTAGAAGGATTCCTACCCTGGCTCCCACCATTCATCTCTTCTTCAGCAATGAGATCCTTTGAAACTACATCGTGCAAAGTCTGAGGCATTAAGATCCTCACCTTAGCATGAATGTTGAAGTTGAGACCAAACACAAAGTTGTTAACCTTTAATTTTTCAATGTTCAGATGTGGAGCATATATGAGTAGATCCATGTACCTGTCCTCATACTTTGGTACTATATGACTACCCTTTTGTGAGGTGTTGAACTCATTAAGATGATGCTCAATGAATTCATCGATAAGTACCTCTCTTGGAATCGTTCCTCGAACAATTCCCATGACACGTTTTCAATGACCATGTTTAGTTCTGGAAGGAGTGTCTTCCCCCAAATAAGTGCACTCCCCTTCAGTTGAAATACTGCCATGCAGACCTTTATGTTGGAGGTGTAATCACGCAGTTTCCTTAGTCTCCATAATCTGAGATAAGATCCACAAATTTAGGATCTCATAACCATTCAAGGAAAAAAATGAGAAACTATCTCAACCAACTCATGAGATCCTTAACTTACTCCTTGAGACTAGGAAACCACTTGTAGTAAAGTGAGGAAGAGTCCAAACCAACTCAAGAGACCCTTAACTTCCTCCTTAAGACTAGGAAACTAATTTGTGAGTTGGATTCTCAAAACTAATTTCACTTTTTACAATTAAATGAATAATACGAGAGATTCTCAAAATCACTTCAAGCATTAATCATTTATCCAATGTGCATGACTAATACATGATTTTCTCATACTCATTTTAAGTATTAATCATTTTTACAATTTAATTTATTTATTCATGAGCATTAATTATTCTTGGCCACATATTATCAAACTTTTTAATGATTTATCCCATGTTGTTCAAAGTAGGAATTTTCCATGTGGATACCCTCTTGGATCACTCAACTACACCTACATTTTCTTAGCCTCTCCTTATTGAATTGTACCAGAAGTAATGCTATAAGAAACCTTATTCACACTAAATCTCTTATGTTGAATGTGTAGGGAAATGTCTTGAACTTCATGGTACTATTTAAGCTTTGAGTCAGGTAGTGATTGTGGTGACTAGGGTTAGAAAGCCTAGTTGTGCTCGAAAAATTTGAGACATGTTGTCTTTATTCACTCTTTTGTAATAAATAATTATTTAGGATGATTTTTATCATGTCAAGTGAAAAATATTTTTCAACTTACTTTTAGAAAAGTGTTTGAATATTACAATTTTGTAAATTTATTTTAATATATTTAGTAGATTTCAATCTAAGTGGCTTTGGTCATTGTTATCATGCTACTTTCATCCACTTGTAACACTTAAGTGACTTTCACAAGCATATACATCAAAAATCATCATTAACCACCATTTAGAAGCTCAAAACCATAGAGAACAAGGTTAACTGATCATAAAGGATGGAGTTCAACTTATATTTTGACCAAATTGGAGAATTATGTTCCCCCTCAATTCTTGTGGTGTGTAGTTGTAAGGAAAATCCTTCGATAACCAAGTAGATCCTTTTACACCAAAAAACACATTATATTCGATGGCTTATTGAATACCATGGTCAATTCAAGAGTTTAGTGGGTAAATAAAATCCCATACCAATTGAATTTATTCACACAATGAAGGATTGTATGACCATATCTATAGAAAATGCAAGCATATGGACCAATAAGAATATCCATTTCCCTCCATTTTATTCCTCCTATCATTTCAACAAGTTCATTTTATGCAAAGTTATGTTACTAATTTCTTGTAGAGGATTATACATCCCACTTGCTTCAATCTTTCATTTGAGTATCATGAATGTTTGTGTTGCCATAATTTCCCCTCAATTGGTTATGTCATATGGGGAAATGATGTTCAATTCTCTCCAAAATAAATTCAGGAGTCCTTCAGAGGATAGAAACCCCCAAAGACAGATCTTGGAGGTCATATCCATCACTTCCTTCATGTGAAATATTCCATTTTGAAGATATTTTTTCAATTGATGTAAATACAAAGCATCTATTCTCTTTCCTCCTATAAAACTTTTCAAATGGTGTGCATTTTTATTCATTTGATTTTTCACTAATTATTTGGTTTATTAATCTTGTTGTTGAATTGCAGTATTGGTTTCTTTATTGTCATTGCAATGCAAGAACATCCTTAGAACTATAGTTATCGTACACATTTTCTTACATTTGCCTAGTTTTGGTTATATCTTGTGATTAAAGACAAATATAAACAAAACAAAATATTATAATGTAGTGAAATATTTATTTACCTTAGTAATTGTTTGTCAACCATTGGAATCTGAAGCTTTGTATTTGGAATTTGAAAGGTTCACATATTTGTACTTCCAAAAGCCAAGGTGAATGAGCATAAATATGAAATGTGTGAATGAGCAAAGATCCTTTGGCTCCACTTTGATTTGGTTGGTGTAGTGTGGATGGTTGTGGATGGTTGTGGATTCCATAGACCTATGCATAATAAGGCTCTATAAATGTAGTGGAGGTATGAGAGCTTGGTGAATATATTTAATAAATAGTGTAGATTTTTCATACTAATACATGTCAACATGTTAGATGGTCTTTGGTTTGAGACATGGAGTAGACCATTTAGACGAGGAGTCCTAGACTATTCTAGATTGCTAGTGTGGCAAGCTAGGAGTTTTGGTGGATTGGCGGAGAGCCCAGATCATGGTAGTATGTTGTGTGCCAAGTTTCCAACCCTATGGATGGATATTTGGTGGCTTGTTATAGTGAGTTCCAATGGGTGCATCTCGGGTACAATGGCACAGATGAGATAGCTTTGTGTGGATGGGAGTTTGACGAGATAGAGTCTTCATCAAGCCAGAACATTGCACATTGTCAAGGTGCTACAGTGTATGAGGTATTTGACCCAGGAGGATGAGGACAATTGTAGAGATGAGTTGCGGATGTCTAGAGTGGACTAGACTGAATTTCCATTCGCAACTCGGGGCTATTCAAAGAAATGACATAGGTTCAGTTGCAATGTGTGTGTAGACACGAATATTCTTGTGACTTGGATGATCGACTTGGGTAGAAGTTAATTGGATGATTTTAATTTGGGTAAGAAATATGCTTACCTTGGAGGATTGTGTGGTTCTTATACAATTGGTGCCACTGACACATAACAAGAGAACGAGATTTTTTCGAGAGATTCACAAGATTCTGACTTTGGTATGTATGTGGAGCTTCATGTGAGGACCACGCATGTAGTACAAGGATCTAGTACACTGTCATTTTGGATGGAGTCAGGAGATGTGTTGTGATTGGAAAATGTGCCATGGGTGTTGAGAGTGTGTTCTCAAAATCAACGATTGAGGAGTAGGACTATGTAGTGTTTTTCCAGGATGGACAGGTGTTTTTCATGCCCATATGATCTAGCACAGACACAAAAATGGTCATAAATTTAGAGAGGGAAACGTGTATAGGAAAAATATCCAACCTATACGAGTCATGACCAACAGTAGCAGAGTGACAGTGGATAGGGAGCAGGTAGCTCTAGAGGTTTTGTAGACTTAGAGGGAACCCGACCTTAGAGAGAGTCACTGGATAGGGACTCTGACTGTCTGACTTCAAAGGGAGTCAGTGGATTCATACGGAGTTCAACTTTAGAGGGAGAAGACATCCTCAAAGGGATATTCAACCATTCATAGAGTGCAAAACCTTCAGGTCTAGAAGGAAGAGAGGCATCTTCCAAGACTTTTAGGATGGTTTCATGGGTTGAGATGGTCATGAAATATTCTCTAAAGCATGATGCTTCTAGGAGCAGGGTGTCTTCCAAGATGGGATAATTCTATATAGTAGGATTTGTTCCAATGACATAGGTAGGAGCCAATTAGGTGGATTGAAGAGTAGTTGTGATATTGGATCCAGTGTGGGAGGCAAAGTTGCTTCCAATATGGGAGACATAGATACTTCCATATAATGATGGAGGATGGAATGCCTACCTTTCTAAGAGGGATTGTTGATCCTTTTGGAGCATCGAGAGGCATTCCCACTAGTGGCCTAGGTGCTAGGAATGTGGTAATCATCGTGGGCACCAGATTATCCCTTTATTTTGGTGAAAAACCCCTTGTGTTTTGAGTTGGGGGCTTAGGGAGCTTAGTGATGGGCTTCATGGGTTTTTGATGGGGCTTCACACCCACATTTAAGTCTAATTTGATGTTGACTTGTGGAGGGGATTCCTTGATGACCCATAATACTTTTATATAAAGGAGATAGTTCATTGTAACAATTCATAGTGTAGAGTATCTCGGTGACCTCAGTCCATCCATGGGGAGCGTCGAATAAGCCCTAGTTTGTTGTCTTGTTTTTTATTTTGGTAGGACAAGGAGGGATGAGTATGGCCGCAGGTTATAGGAGCCTGTAGGAGATGACATGAGTAGTCATGAGGATTGCTAGGAGGCTCAAACAAGAAAGGAAAGGCTATTCAAAGCCTTGGAGGACTGTAGGAGGGGTAAGGAAATGGTACAGGTATGAGTAAGACCTATGGACATCCAAGTTGTATGTAGACCTGCATAAATAGAAGTAAGGTATTCTTGAGAAGAAGGCCTAGAAAAGAGGGTCAAGTAAGGCCTAGAACCTACCATCATTAGAGGGTATATCTAGTGTGTTATTAACAATAAAAACGTTAGGCATAGGGATGTGAAGAGACCTAATTTACCGTTGTAGTAGATCTGTAGTAGACACGCAGGCTGTGAGGGATGTTTGTCTTGTCTATTGGAGCAGGCAGCCAGGGGAGGGCTAGCCACAGCCATTATAAGACTCATCCTACAATAAATAAGGAAGCCACATGTATATTAGGGCCTGAGTAGCAATGAACAAGTGAAGTAGGCCCTGCCCTACCTGCATACCTCTTAAAGAATAAGGTCGAGTAGGCATTAGACTTAGTTTGGCATCTGCAAATGAGGAGAAGGACTGAGGGCCTATTGGTGGCTATTGTTAGCAGTAAATCCCTCATTCAATTGCAAATTGAAGAGGTTTGAATGTAGAAAGAGGGCCATAGCACTAGTTTCTTGACTGCAGATGTAAGGGTCCTTTGTAAGCCCCTTGTTGCAGGTGTCAAAGGAAAATGGATTGTGTGAGCCCTTATTACATACCATAAGAAGGAACAAGAATAGTGTGCAAGATAGAAGAAGGTGCTTGAGACTATAGTTAATGAAAATATAGGTTTGTAAGGACTCGACCACAATCAATGGTACATGGACATAAACCAAGGAGGGTTTCTATAGGTTCTTTGTAAGTATTTTGCATCCTTTATTGGGCCATTGTCCCTAGTATGTGAGCCCATGTGTTCTGATTTTAAGAACAATATTTTTGGGATAAAAAGTCAAGTGTACCTTTCTATGATCTAATTGTTGATGTGTTTTCCATTGTGCTAAATGGTTAGGAATCTTAGTGTGTTTATGTTTACATATCAAGTTGCGTAAATTTGTGTATAAATTTAGAAACAATAGAACATACCTAAGGTGTGCTCAAAGAATAACATGGTATCAAAGTTATGGTTCTGAGAAGGCTAGTTCAATCTGATTTATTTACACATGTGGTAGCTTTGAGAGAGAGTTATAGCAGTGTTGAGGAGCTAGATCTGAGAGGGAGCCATAGTGACTGTTGCAGGTGGAAACTGGTTAGATGGTCTCTGGTTTGATACATGGAGTAGACTATCTAGACGAGGAGTAATGGATAATTTCAGCTTGGTGGTGTGGCAAGTTGGGAGTTTTGGTGGATTATCGGATAGCTCAGGATTGTTCAAAGAGAGGACATGGGTTCAGTTGTAGCATGTGTGTAGACATGGAGAGTCTTGTTACTTGGATAATGGACTTGGGAAGAACTTCATTGGATTATTGTGACTTGGATAAGAAAGATTCTTTCCTCAGAGGATTGCATGGTTCTTATATAGTGGGAACCACCAGCGCATGACAGGACCACAAGATTTGTTTGAGATATTCACAAGAGTATGACTTAGGTACGTATGTGGAGACTTGTATGATCACTAGGCATGTAGTATAGGGAAATGGTACAATATCATTCTAGATGGAATCAAGATATGTGTTGCAAGTGGAAAATGTGCCATGGGTGTCGAGAGCATGTTCTAAAAATCATAGATTAAGGAGTAGGAATATGTAGTGTTTTTTCAAGATGGGCAGGTGTTGTTCATGCCCAGAGGATCTAGCTCAGACACAACAATGGTCCTAAAGTTAGAGAGGGAAACGTGTATATGTAGAAGACCCAACCTATATGATCCATGACCAAAAGTAGAAGAGTTGCAGTGGACAAGAAGCAGGTATCTTCAGAGGTTGTGTAGACTCGGAGGGAGACCAACCTTAGAGGGAGTCAATGGATTTAGAGGGAGCCTGACTTCAAAGGGAGTCATTGGATTAAGAGGAAGTTATAATTTTGAGTGATTTGAGAAGCTCATAAGGAGATTTAACCACTTAGAGGGATCCATCCTTCAGGTCTAGATAGAAGAGAGACGTCTTCTAATAATGTTGGGACGGTGTTATGGGTTGAGATGGCCAGGAAGGATGATCTGAAGTGTGATGCTTCTAGGAGAAGGGTGTCTTCCAAGATGGGATCATTTTGTACAATGATATTTGTTCCAATGACATAGGGAGGATCCAATCAAGTGGATTGGAGGGAAATTATGGTAAAAGGTCTAGTGTGGGAGGCATATTTACTTTTGGAAGCAGAGTTTCTTCCAGTATGGGAGACAAAGATATTTCCAGGAAATTATGGAGGATCGAATGCCTACCTCGCTAAGAGGGAGTGTGGATTATTTTGTAGCATCATGAGACATTTTCACTAGTGGCCTAGGTGCCAGGAACATGAGAATTATCGTGGGCACCAGATTATCCCTTTAGTTTGGTGAAAAATCCCTTGTATTTTGAGTTGGGGGCTTGGGGGCTTGGTGATGGACTTCGTGGGTTTGTGATGGAGATTCACACCCACATGTAAGTCTAATTATATGTTGAATTAGGGAAGGGATTCCTTAATGACCCCTAAGACTTGTATATAAAGGAGAGAGGTCATTGTGACAATTCATATTTTTGAAGAGCTTGGTAACCTCAGTCCAGCCATGGGGAGGGTCGAATAGGCCCTAGTTTGTTGTCTTATTTCTATTTTGGGCAGGAGAAGGAGGGTCAAGTATGGTCACAAGATATAGGAGGTTGTAGGAGAGTATAGGAGTAGGCATGAGGGCTACTGGGAGGTTTGACCAGCAAAGGCAAGGCTAGTCACAACCTTGGAGGATTGTAGGACAGGTAATGAAATGGTACAGTTTTGAGTAAGAATTGTGGATAGCCAAGTTGTATGTATACTTGCATAAATAGAAGAAACATTCTTGGGAAGAAGACCTAGAAAGGAGGGTCAAGTAAGGCCTATACCCTATCATCATTAGAGGATAGATCTGGAGTTGTCTTAAGGAAAATATTGTTGGGCATAGGGATGTGAAGAGACATAATTTACTATTGTAGCATATCTGTAGAAGACAGGGAGGCCGTGAAGGATGTTTTTCTTGTCTATTGGAGCAGGAAGCCAAGGGAGGGCCAACCACAACCATTAGAAGACTCATCTCACAAGAAATAAGGAAGACACAAGTATATTAGGGCCTGAGTACCGGCCAACAAGTAAGCAAGACCTTGGTCTAGCTATAGACCTCTTGGAAAAGAAGGTCAAGTAGGCCTTAGACTTAGTTTTCCAGCTCCAAGAGAGGAGAAGACCTAAGGGCCTATTGGTGGCTATTGTGAGCAATAAATCCCTCATATAGTTTCACATTGAAGAGGTGTGAATGAAGAAAGAGGGGCATAGCCCTAGTTGCTTGACTGTAGATGTAAGCGTCCTTTGTAAGCCTCCTATTACAGGTGTCAAAGGAAAATGGATTGTGTGAGGCCTTATTACAGACAATAAGAAGGAAAGAGAATAGTGTGCAAGATAAAAGAAGGGGGTGACACCCTAGTTGATGCAAATAAAGGGTTGTAAGTACTCAGCCACAATCAAGGGTACATGCATAGAAACAAGGAGGGTTTATGTAGGTTCTTAGTAAGTATTTTGCATATTTTATTGGGACATTGTCCCGATATATGGGATCCCATGTGTTCTGGTTTTAAGAACAATATTTTTGGGCTAGAAATTCATGTGTACCTTTGTATTATCCAATTTTTAATGTATTTTCCATTGTGTTGGTTAGGCATCTCAATGTGTTTATGTTTACAGTTAAAATTGGGTAAATTTTTGTATAACTATAGAAACAATAGACCAGACCTAAGGTGTGGTCAAATTTTAACATGGTATCAGAGCTTTGATTCTAAGAAGGGTAGTTAGATCTGAGTTATCTACATAGGTGGCAGCTTTGAGAGAGATTTATAGCAATGTTGAGAATATGGATCTAAGAGGGAGCCACAATGAATATTGTAGGTGGCAACATGTTAGATGGTCTCTGGTTTGAAACATGGAGTAGACCATCTAGACGAGGAGTCATGGACTATTGTAGCTTGGTGGTGTGGTAGTTTTGGAGTTTTGGTGGATTGGCGGAGAACCCAGATCACAACAATATGTTGTGTGGTAAGTTTCCAACTCTGTGG
>JASDQU010737186.1:37441-71369 GCA_032191745.1 Picea mariana | reverse complement strand
GGACAATAATATCTACCCACCCAAATCCTACCGTGCAAGGTTAGGACCTTCAAGACACATAATCAACGCTCAAGTCCAGGATTTATCCTATCTATTTTGACCATTTAAGGTCTCAAGACTGGTAGTCGTTCTAAGGAGCATAAAGATATCTATATTCCCAAACCAAACCTAGTCAAATCTAAGGCCATTATATCTATGTTGAAAGAAAAACAACTTATCAAGTCGAGAACTAATTAATGTTTGTTGCGCATACTAAAGTTTCTCATAATAATTCTAAGTAGTAATTTCATATGACAAATTAAGGAAATTACACACAATCAAAATCAACCACAATAATCAGATAAATTAAATTTACCAAGACAAGATACATAGATTAGACTATCTAATAAGCAAGATTATAAAAAGTTACATAAATTACAAAATAAAGTTTAAATGATTCTAACTAGTGATATAATATAATTTACACCATAATAACCTTCAACTAATCAACATAAACATTCAATAGAAATTATAATTATAGGTGGTCTCCTAAAGTTCATTCTCATTATAACTCTTGATTAAAAATAAAAGAGTATTAAATAACCAAACATGTAATTTATAGAATATTCATAATAATATTATAAAATTATTTAATGACAATGAAAATATGGTTCTCTAAATTAATTAATGTAACACATAAAACCCTTTATGTAATGTGCATGGATACACGTTCACACTTATCATTTATTGATATAACTAAATCAGATTACGAATTATCTAATTTACTTAGATAAAACATACTTAGTAATTATAATAATTCATTAATCTCTTTTTACTATATATATAATATATAATATAAAATATTCATTAATCATATTTATATTAATATTTTATTTGTGTAAAATTTCAATTAAGTTTTCTATAAACTCACACAGTAAATTTTTGCTACTACGAACTTTTTTTGGAGTTTTAATTGCTCGTTTCTCTGAAATTAAATTACTTTGTTACCTGCAGTTCATAATGAAAGATAGCACGCTGGCATTTTTAACCATGGGAACAGCAACCTCCCAAAATATCACGCTGGCATTTTTAAAGAAAGCAATGTAAAAACAATTCATGATTGGGATATAAGATTCCAGGTCCTATCTTTATTTAGGGTGCTTCTAAATTTTAAATTTTCGAGACTAATACAGTGCATATTACCGTAAACTCATATATATATGGAATGGATTTGTAAACATGAAGGACAGAATTTAATCTATAAGATCATACGATGACACTCGTAAAAATTCTCTACGTGTATATTAGTAGTTAAATTATCTACGTGTATATTAGTAGTTAAATTAGATCTACACATCAATTTAACAATTTTCTCTTCGTCCATTTTCATTTAACTCGAATAATATAGATAAATAGATAAATAGATAGATAATCTTGTACAAATTCAGAATAGACACTTAAACATATGTGAATGATAGAAATATACATATCAATGGTTCATCAATAATCCCATACAAATTCAGTGTACATAGTATAACATTCCTTACACAAAAATAATAACAATTGTAAATACAAATTTTTAAATAATGTGATATTAAGATGTGGATAATTGTAGAAATTTCTCAATCGGTTTCTTTAGCTTGTCAATTCAAGGACTTCATCGATACTTTACAGGCCACCTCTTGCACAAGTTTACACCCCAACTCTCCACAAGTAAACTAGTCAGTAAAAATTTTACAGTTTCTTTTATATAAAAGTTTGCATTGATACATATCCTCTCATTGAAACAATTTTAAATAATTAAATTAAGGATTATTCACCCACAACACATGTCACACTCTCCCCAAGTTGCACATGTTAAATCCCTTTTTATTTTATTTAATTACTCAATTTCTCTCACATTCCCCAAGTTGTTCCTATTTTTCCTCCTAGTTGTCTTATAGTTCCACAATCTCTCATTTATTGTGTCCCATAACTAAATTCCAGTTTGGGTTTGATTAGGAGTCTTCTTTTAGTTAGGATTTAGTGGTTGATTGACTTAGGATACTAACTCTATGTTGACCACCTATTCTCTCATGTATTTATTTTCTTTTAATTAAAAATCTTTTTTTATTATTTTCATGCACACATGTGCATCAACCCAACCTTCAATTCTTATTCTCTCTTTACTAAACTTCATTAAATCTCAATTCCCTTAACTTATTTAATATTTTATTTAGTCAATCATTTAGACTTAGACTCTTTGTTAGTTTTCTAGTTCATAATTTAATAAGAAAATGTATATTCTTTTCTAACAAAGATTAAACATTCATTTCATTTTCTAGGCCTTATAGATTTTTATTGACTCACAATTTTATTTACACGATGTGCCCTTCAAGACACACATTTGTGCTCCAAGGGTGTCACTCCCCATTGACTAGTTTGGAAGTTTGTCAAACACTTGGAGTCAACACTATGTTTGTCAACCTTGTGAGAGACTAAGGTTTTTTCTCATAAATAAGGATTATGTCTTATTGTGTGACCTTTAGAATTCTCCATGAGCGACTGTCCCAGTCTTCCCTCATGGCATCATGGACCTCTTAGAACGAGGTAATCGTTAAAATTTCATTCAGGTCATGGCGGGAGTGCTAGTAGGTTGTGACAAGGACACTGCCACACCTCTCTCTCATCTGTATGGTTTCTTTTTATGGCCCATTTACTCCATATGCGAGTCGGATTAGCAAGCATCACCATGCCTGCATCCACTAACAAGAACAATGTCAATAATCCATATACATAACATCCATACTGAAATCATCATATAACTCATGTGTATAATCAAATACTCAAACCAAAATACAAGTCCACTCCCTAACTCAATTTGGAGTCCAAGGAAGTTCGTTGATCCATCAGCATCCTCAACCTATCACTTTTCCTGCACACTCATGAAAACTCATCATAATACCTATCAATATATACATCTAGAAAATAACATATAAATCTCAATACTCAACATAGAATAACTCATAATCAAAGCAGAAATCATAATGTACCATAACGGATTCACTTGCTCGCAAGTGTCCTCAAAGAATAAGTCAGTATTAAAATGTGATCAGTGGAACTCGATGTTACATACACCTCCTCTTGTTTTAAATTCTGTCCCAAATTTCGTACAATCTAATAATGAAAGAAATAAATGTATCTGACACTAATCTATATATCCAACCTATCAAACAAATAAGGAAACTATTGACGCATCTCATATGCGTTCTCGCATGTAGTCGAGTGTGGAATATCTTAGCACTAGGAATCACCCTCAGACTGTAATGAGGATAAGCCCAATACCCATCAGTTTATACAATAAATGTAAATGAGTTTTAAGGGGGTCAAATGGATAAGACTCGAGATAATTACATTCTAACTCAGAAAATCTGGGCTGGCATGCACAAGCAATTGAGGTCTTGTATCAACTTCAGTTAGTAAGTTGGAGTAAAGGTGAATAGGAGGAAGCCTTTGGTGAGAAAGTGTACAGGTCTGTTATGGACATCAGGTCTTCCAGCAACCTAAGGAGGAAAAAACTCAAACACAAGATCTTATTGAATTCAAATTTTCAAGGAAACTGAAAGACATTATAACATCACTATAATTAAACATTCATCATAATATAGTCACAGCAATCCATGTGAATCATTCAATCATAAACTCTCTTAGTATCAGAGGCAAATAAGATGGAAGAAGAAAGTTGACTTAGATTAATCAATAAGTCTCAAATCAGGTTACATAACTAGAGAACCATTGTTTTTCATCAAAATATTAGAATAAGGGAGCCTAGCTCAACCATCGACCATTACAAAATATCAAAACTGCCTATATATAAGAAGAAATGACACAACCATCAGGAGTGTGATCGAATTGTTTCATTCAAAGTTTTTAGTCGACGTCTACTTTGTCAGACTGTGCAGACAGTATTTTATTGTCAGACACGAGCTCTAAATCTGCCAGTGTTTCTGGATTTTCATTTATGTGCTGAGACGAGGTTTCAACCACCTCCCTCGGTTTCAATAAATTCATTCATCAGGATTATAATGGGGCTTGACATCCATGAATACTCCAGGCGGCACCAATGACTTTATTGGGGTCAATCCCGATGCCTCGAGGCCTTGCAAATCTTCTTTTGTGGCCAATACAGGTGCAACATGTGGCTTGACTTAATTCGATTTGAGGGTGGTTTGAATGTGAAAAACCAAACATTTTCGTTTCCCTTTGGAAATCATGGGCAGAATGTCACATGATTTACAACAAGATGCTCCTGAGGTCAGATATGAATCACTATCCGATTCCAATGAGATATGTTGCAAATTCTTGTGATAACATCTGGCTCCACGGGGGATGGCATGCTCCCTATGAGATGCCAAGAACAAGTAGTTATGGTGCCTTAGTTGTTGGGATATGGATTCATGCTCAGAAAACATTATGTTGAAGGAAACAGACTGAGAACTTAAACTATTCTATTTTAAAATAAAAAACAAACACACTTGATCCTGAGGGAGCTTATTTATGTACAAAAACTAAACTAATTGAATTTTACAATGGGCTAGGTGAAGGGAAAATTCCACCATAGCCATTCAAATTGTTTGATAACTGAATCCTTCGCTTCATCGTAAATGATCCATAAGAAACAAGGAAAGTGTGATAGTTGGCTAATTTCATTCTTATGATCACCCATATTACCTTCAAATGTTGATAAAAAGATCAAGAGTGCCTGCTCCAAATCATTTTAAAAGTGTAACTTTATGTACTCATCGGCATTTTCATGAAACTGAAGGAAACGCATGATTAACTTATGAAAGGTTACCTTCAATGTTTCAAAGTTGCTGACAATTGGCTTGAAGTCCTCTACAGACATACTTGATTGAATGATAGACACATGCATCTGTGGGTCAAAAAGATGCTTGTTGTGAACTGTAGGTACAAGTGGAAGAAGTTTGGACGTAGGAGGCTATTGAACCACTGATGACTTTTGATTTACTTCTGGCTATGTATAAACGATCTCTTCACATGCCTCAACTAAGGGTTGTTCCTAGTCAAACTCTTGGGTTATGTCTTCTATGAAAAGGCTAACCTCTGCATCATCCTTACTATCTTCATAGTGATCAAACATAAGATAATCTTGTTGCTCATCATCACTAGAATATTTATCAAAAATGGGTTGCCCTTCACATCTATGATCAACCTTTAAAATAGTAATTTCATCAAGAATATAATTGTTAAAAATATCCATTTCAGGAACAGTAGTAACTGCTGCTTCCAGTTGTTCATATACATAATTTTCATCAAGATATGGATGCTCATTGATACCTACTTCGAAGACAAAATCATCCACAGTCTTTCCTTCATAGGGATAGCAAGTAAAAACCCCCTCATGTTCAGAGTTGATATGATACTAACCTTGAATCCTGCAACAAGCTCGGAGGTTCTCCTCCACTTCCTCAACATCCATGAACAACTATGATAAAGATGTAGATTTTCTTTCCCTAATATAAAAAGCAAGGTCAGAGTGTCAAGACACTATGTAATACACCATGGTAGCGGTGTCAGAAGGTTTAATTTTCAGGGGTAGGCTACAATACAAGCTATGAAACCTTTAATTAAAAGAAGATGGAACTTCCCTTTTTTCCCTTCTCAAAGTAGTGAACTCATGTAGGTATTGATCAAATGACTTGTTCTCACCCCAATACCTTAAAAATGTATTGCATAATTCAACCCAAGAACTAATGGAGTCAGCTCCCAAACCCTTAAACCATACACCAACATCTCCTAACAAGGATTTGTAAAACAACCTCATGGTAACATCCTCATAAATTATCTCAAACTGATCAATAAAGTTCTTGAAAGCCTCCACATGCCTCACAGTTGTAACATGATCCTCTCCAAAAAAATGGGGAAAGTACTGAAAGAAATCAGGAGGATAAGGATGAAGATGATATGGAAGTTTTAAAGGTTTAAACAACTTGTCTTTGATTCTAGTTTGAAAACTAGTGGGATGAATATGAGGCTTATCACACTGATGGAAAGGCTCAATAGTAACAACAGGATGTGATGAGATTTGAGGATGTTTTGGATCAATTTCAACCTCCTCAGGGTTGCAAGGGTGATCATTGAGTTCAGGAGGGGTTTCAATATGAATCTCATCTTTATGAGTAGGCTGAGCCGAGGATATAATATCAGCATCTACAAAACAGGCAGAAAGCCTTCCAAGGATGGATATATAAAGGAAGGTTGGTGATCAAATGAATAAACAAAAAACAATATCATCCTCTTTATATGTGAAGGGAAAAACAAAAATGAGGTGATAAAGAATAAAAAAAGTTCATGAAGAAATCTCATAAGATCATACCTAGTCATTCCCTTCATCTTTTTGTCAGTAGGATCCTCCCCAGTGGAGTCTCTGATGTGGAGTCACCAGGTAGATGATTACAGTAAATTTTTGTATCCCTCTCTTGTCTACCATCAAGAGTTGGATCTATGTCATTCTTCCCAGGGAGCTCTTCAATCTCCTCAAATATGTCCCCGACAACAGTGCCATTTATGTTAGCACTAGGAATCAACCTCAGACTATAGTGAGAATAAACCTAGTACCCATCAGTTTATACAATAAATGTAAATGATTTTTAAGGGGTTCAAATGGATAAGACTCAAGATAATAACGCTCTAACTCAGAAAATTTGGGTTGGCATGCACAAGCAATTAAGGTCTTATATCAACTTCAGTTAGTAAGTTGGAGTAAAGATGAATAGGAGGAAGACTTTGGTGAGAAAGTGTAGAGGTCTACTATGGACATCAAGTCTTCCAGCAGCCTAAGGAGGAAAAAACTCAAACAAGATATCTTCTTGAATTCAAATTTTCAAGGAAATTGAAGGACATTATAACAACACTATAATCAAACATTCATCATAATACAGTCACATCAATCCATGTGAATCAGTCAATCATAAACTCTTTCAGTATTAGAGAAAAATAAGATAGAAGAAGAAAGATGACTTAGATTAATCAAGAAGTCTCAAATCAAGTTACATAACCAGAGAACTAGTGTTCTTCATCAAAATATTACAATAAGGGAGCCTAGCTCAACCATCGACCATTACAAAAAATCAAAACTACCTATATATAAGCAGAACTACTGAAACCATCAGGAGTTCGATCAGATTGCTGCATTCAAATTTTTCAGTCGGCGTCTGCTCTGTCAGACTGTGCAAATAGTATTCTGTTGTCAGACGTGATCTCTAAATCTACCAGTCTTTCTAGATTTCCATTTATGTGTTGAGACGAGGTTTCAAACACCTCCCTTGGTTTCAAAAATTGCCTTCATCGGGATCAAAACGGGGCCTGACATCTCTGAACACTCCAGGCGGAACCAACGACTTTATTCAGGTCAATTTTGACTCCTCGAGGCCATGCAAATCTTCTTCCATGGCCAATACAGGTGCAACAGATGGCTCGACTTGATTCGATTTGAGGGTGGTTTGACTGTGCAAACCCAAACATTTTTGTTTCCATTTGGAAATCATGGGCAGAATGCCACATGATTTACAACAATATGCTTTTGAGGTCAGATCTGAATCACTGTCTGATTCCAATGAGATATGCTAAAAATTCTTGTGATAACAGACTATAATTGTCCCAATGGACCTTGACCTAATTGACTATTCAACATCATAGTTTTTGAATTTGATGGTCCAGTACGCAAATTGGCTCCACCATGAGAGAACCCTTTTCCAACACCTGTAAATAACTTAAGTCAATAACATGTGATGGATCTGAAATATAATGTCACAAAAAAAATACATGAAATACATCATGCATATGCCTCAAAGAATTAGGCAAGGCCATTTGGTAAGCCATGGGTCCTTTCCTTTATATAACTTCGAAAAGTCCCACAAAACTAGGAGAGATTTTATCACCCTTTCCAAACTTAATCGAACTCTTATGCGGTTTCACCCGCTAGAAAACTATGTCGCCAACCTCATAACTATGGTCAATTCGATGTTCATCAACATAACTCTTATGTTGATCTTGTGCTTCTTTAATTCTTTGTCTTATAGTTCACATATACTCTTCCATTTCTTGGATTACTTCTAGTCTGACCAAGAGTTTATCCTCTAGTTGATCCCAACTCAGAGGTGTTTGACATGGTCGTCTGTAAAGAAACTCAAAAGGTGTCATGTTAATCGAACTTTTGTAACTATTATTGTATGTGAATTCTACCAATGGTAAGAATTCTTTCCAGTGTTTATGTTGATCCATTACATATGTTCACGACACATACTCTAAAATATTATTCATTCTTTCATTTTGTCCATCTATTTTGGGGTGATATGTTGTACTAAAATTTAGTTTGGTTCCCAATGCCTCTTGGAAACTAGTCCAAATTTGTCCAGTGAACACCGATCCTTGATCGGATATGATCTTTCTTGATACACCATGAAATCTCACAATCTCACTAACAAGAGCTATAGCTATGTCTGGCATTTGATACATCGTATGAACTAGAATAAAGTCTGCACTCTTCGTCAAAGTGTCAACGACCAAAAAGATAGAATCATGTCTCCTTGTCGTTAGTGGAAATCCAACAATAAAATCCATTGAAATGAATTCCCATTTCTATTCAAGAATCATGTGTGCCTGTAACAATCTCGTTGGATGTCTATGTTCATCCTTTACTTGTTGACATTCAAGACATCCCGCCACATAATTAACTATATCATTCTTCATTCCCTTCCAAAAGAATAAATTTTTAAGGTCTTCCTTCATCTTCATGACTCCAGGATGAGCAATGTACAATGCTCGATGAGCTTCGTTCAAAATCAAATTTATCAATTTTTCATTAAGTGGGACCTAAATTTTGTCGTTATACCTCAACAATTTGTCGATGTCAAATGAGTAACCTCCATACCTTGGTACCATCATGGTATTTTGTTCGATATTTTCCTTAATTTCCTTGTACCAATCATCGTCAATCTGCAAAGCTAAAATATTTTCTCGAAGATTTGTCTTAAGGGGTATTACTGAGAATATGTGTGGTCTCTAACTCAACACATCTGCTACTCTATTCATCGTTCCTTTAATGTAATTAATATCAAAGTCATACTCACTTAATAATTCTGACCAACATCTTTGTCATGCATTCAAGTCACTTTGAATAAAAATATATTGTAACCCACTGTGATTAATTTTCAGTTCAAATTTTCGTCCAATAAGATAATGTCTCCAAACTTGTAAGGAATAAACAATCACTAATAACTCCAAATCGTGTGTTGCATAATTCTCTTCATGCCTTCTTAATTTCCTTGAAATGTAAGCAATCACTCGACCATCTTGCATCAAAACTCCACCTAAACCTTCATTGGATGTGTCTGTGCATACCAAGAATTCTTTTTCCATGTCAGGAATCTTCAGTATCAGTGTTGTCGTTAATAACTCCTTAATATTTTTAAATGCTTCCATGCATTTCTCTGACCATACTAATTTCTTATTCTTCTTTTTCAATTATGTATTCAGATTCTCTATCTTTGGAAATTCTTCGATGAAGCACCAGTAATAACTTGATAATCCCATAAAACTACGTACTTCTTATATGTCCATCAAGGTTGGCCATTCCATAATAGCCTCAACCTGCATTGGATCCATGGTGATACCTTCGCCAAATATTATGTGTCCCAAATAATGAATCTTTGTCTGATAAAATGAACATTTTTATAGCTTTTCGTACAACTTGTTTTCTCTTAAACATCGCAGCACTAATCTCAGGTGTTCATCATGCTCCTCTATCATCTGGGAATAAATTAGTATGTCATTGATAAATACTTGTACTAACTTTTCCAAGTATTCGTGAGATACCCCATTCATTAAACTCATGAATACGCCTGGGGCATTCGTCAATCCAAATGGTAAAATAGTAAACTCATAATATCTTAATCTCGTTTTAAATGCAGTCTTAGGGATATTTTCCTCTTTGATTCGTAATTGATGATATATCGATGTCAAGTAAATATTTGAAAACATTGTCACTCCCTTCATTTGATAAAATAAATCATCAATCCTAGGTAACAGATATTGATTCTTGATCGTGGATTTGTTTAACTAACGATAATCTATGCAAATCCTCCACGATCCATCCTTCTTTCTTACAAAAATTATTGGCACACCCCATGGTGATATGCTTGGACATATAAGTCTCAAATCCAATAATTCCTTCAATTGCATTTTTAACACTTCCAATTCTGGTGTCGACATCTGATAAGGCTTTCTATCAATTAGATTTGTTCTAGGTTTTATATCTATAGTGAATTCTAATTCTCTTTCCGACGGTAAACCTGGTAGTTCTTCAGGAAAAACATCAGCGAACTCTGACACTACATGAAGGTTTTATGATCCTTTTGTGTCCCCCTTTTCACTAAGCGCTAATATGGCATATAAATTACATCCCTTGTGCATACTTTTCTATAGTTGTAGGGAAGAAATAAATCTCAATGACACTCTATGGTTTCTTCCTACAATTACTCTACTCTATTCCAAATCATCAATCAAACTTAATTGTTTTGTATTACAATTAAGTATCACATTATGTGATTCTAACCAATCCATTCCAATCACAATGTCGTAATATCCCAAAATTGTGACATACATATTTACACTTGTGATGAATTCACCCAAGTTAATGTTACAATCCTTAACTTTTCCTCCAACCTTTTTGTTAGAACCAGATGCCATTTCCACATATCTAAACTAATCTTTTTCTACTACCTTTACCTTAATTATTTTAAGAACATCACTTGATATAAAACTCTCAGTAGCTCCTGGATCTACCAAAACACCAAACTGTTGATCAACTATATTACTTGAAGTCTCAAGCACTGTAGACCGATGCTTTTCCTGGTGATTATTCAACGTTGCATGAATCTTGTGGGCCTTGCCCAAATATCCAACTTCCATTTGGTCCTATTGATCTAGAAGCTATTTCCTTCTCAATAGGACAGTCTCTCTGGTAGTGGGGCTCCCCACATGTCCAACATCCGTTGTTCGGACCAATGCTCCTAGTTCCAGAAGAAGAGGTTGTTAGCCTAAGAGTCTAGAGTCCTAGTCTGTTCTGTTGAACAGATATAAATTTATTATTGTTGTTGTGGGTGACACTATTGTTGTTGATGTGGTGATTTGTATGGAGTCCTCTAATGAGGATTATGTCATTGTGGTGCCTAGAAGTCTGCCTAAATGGTGTTTGTTGCTGCAGTTCTCTAGGTGGCGCATGTCCTTTCTTCGTAGAAGGATTCCTACCCTGGCTCCCACCATTCATCTCTTCTTCAGCAATGAGATCCTTTGAAACTACATCGTGCAAAGTCTGAGGCATTAAGATCCTCACCTTAGCATGAATGTTGAAGTTGAGACCAAACACAAAGTTGTTAACCTTTAATTTTTCAATGTTCAGATGTGGAGCATATATGAGTAGATCCATGTACCTGTCCTCATACTTTGGTACTATATGACTACCCTTTTGTGAGGTGTTGAACTCATTAAGATGATGCTCAATGAATTCATCGATAAGTACCTCTCTTGGAATCGTTCCTCGAACAATTCCCATGACACGTTTTCAATGACCATGTTTAGTTCTGGAAGGAGTGTCTTCCCCCAAATAAGTGCACTCCCCTTCAGTTGAAATACTGCCATGCAGACCTTTATGTTGGAGGTGTAATCACGCAGTTTCCTTAGTCTCCATAATCTGAGATAAGATCCACAAATTTAGGATCTCATAACCATTCAAGGAAAAAAATGAGAAACTATCTCAACCAACTCATGAGATCCTTAACTTACTCCTTGAGACTAGGAAACCACTTGTAGTAAAGTGAGGAAGAGTCCAAACCAACTCAAGAGACCCTTAACTTCCTCCTTAAGACTAGGAAACTAATTTGTGAGTTGGATTCTCAAAACTAATTTCACTTTTTACAATTAAATGAATAATACGAGAGATTCTCAAAATCACTTCAAGCATTAATCATTTATCCAATGTGCATGACTAATACATGATTTTCTCATACTCATTTTAAGTATTAATCATTTTTACAATTTAATTTATTTATTCATGAGCATTAATTATTCTTGGCCACATATTATCAAACTTTTTAATGATTTATCCCATGTTGTTCAAAGTAGGAATTTTCCATGTGGATACCCTCTTGGATCACTCAACTACACCTACATTTTCTTAGCCTCTCCTTATTGAATTGTACCAGAAGTAATGCTATAAGAAACCTTATTCACACTAAATCTCTTATGTTGAATGTGTAGGGAAATGTCTTGAACTTCATGGTACTATTTAAGCTTTGAGTCAGGTAGTGATTGTGGTGACTAGGGTTAGAAAGCCTAGTTGTGCTCGAAAAATTTGAGACATGTTGTCTTTATTCACTCTTTTGTAATAAATAATTATTTAGGATGATTTTTATCATGTCAAGTGAAAAATATTTTTCAACTTACTTTTAGAAAAGTGTTTGAATATTACAATTTTGTAAATTTATTTTAATATATTTAGTAGATTTCAATCTAAGTGGCTTTGGTCATTGTTATCATGCTACTTTCATCCACTTGTAACACTTAAGTGACTTTCACAAGCATATACATCAAAAATCATCATTAACCACCATTTAGAAGCTCAAAACCATAGAGAACAAGGTTAACTGATCATAAAGGATGGAGTTCAACTTATATTTTGACCAAATTGGAGAATTATGTTCCCCCTCAATTCTTGTGGTGTGTAGTTGTAAGGAAAATCCTTCGATAACCAAGTAGATCCTTTTACACCAAAAAACACATTATATTCGATGGCTTATTGAATACCATGGTCAATTCAAGAGTTTAGTGGGTAAATAAAATCCCATACCAATTGAATTTATTCACACAATGAAGGATTGTATGACCATATCTATAGAAAATGCAAGCATATGGACCAATAAGAATATCCATTTCCCTCCATTTTATTCCTCCTATCATTTCAACAAGTTCATTTTATGCAAAGTTATGTTACTAATTTCTTGTAGAGGATTATACATCCCACTTGCTTCAATCTTTCATTTGAGTATCATGAATGTTTGTGTTGCCATAATTTCCCCTCAATTGGTTATGTCATATGGGGAAATGATGTTCAATTCTCTCCAAAATAAATTCAGGAGTCCTTCAGAGGATAGAAACCCCCAAAGACAGATCTTGGAGGTCATATCCATCACTTCCTTCATGTGAAATATTCCATTTTGAAGATATTTTTTCAATTGATGTAAATACAAAGCATCTATTCTCTTTCCTCCTATAAAACTTTTCAAATGGTGTGCATTTTTATTCATTTGATTTTTCACTAATTATTTGGTTTATTAATCTTGTTGTTGAATTGCAGTATTGGTTTCTTTATTGTCATTGCAATGCAAGAACATCCTTAGAACTATAGTTATCGTACACATTTTCTTACATTTGCCTAGTTTTGGTTATATCTTGTGATTAAAGACAAATATAAACAAAACAAAATATTATAATGTAGTGAAATATTTATTTACCTTAGTAATTGTTTGTCAACCATTGGAATCTGAAGCTTTGTATTTGGAATTTGAAAGGTTCACATATTTGTACTTCCAAAAGCCAAGGTGAATGAGCATAAATATGAAATGTGTGAATGAGCAAAGATCCTTTGGCTCCACTTTGATTTGGTTGGTGTAGTGTGGATGGTTGTGGATGGTTGTGGATTCCATAGACCTATGCATAATAAGGCTCTATAAATGTAGTGGAGGTATGAGAGCTTGGTGAATATATTTAATAAATAGTGTAGATTTTTCATACTAATACATGTCAACATGTTAGATGGTCTTTGGTTTGAGACATGGAGTAGACCATTTAGACGAGGAGTCCTAGACTATTCTAGATTGCTAGTGTGGCAAGCTAGGAGTTTTGGTGGATTGGCGGAGAGCCCAGATCATGGTAGTATGTTGTGTGCCAAGTTTCCAACCCTATGGATGGATATTTGGTGGCTTGTTATAGTGAGTTCCAATGGGTGCATCTCGGGTACAATGGCACAGATGAGATAGCTTTGTGTGGATGGGAGTTTGACGAGATAGAGTCTTCATCAAGCCAGAACATTGCACATTGTCAAGGTGCTACAGTGTATGAGGTATTTGACCCAGGAGGATGAGGACAATTGTAGAGATGAGTTGCGGATGTCTAGAGTGGACTAGACTGAATTTCCATTCGCAACTCGGGGCTATTCAAAGAAATGACATAGGTTCAGTTGCAATGTGTGTGTAGACACGAATATTCTTGTGACTTGGATGATCGACTTGGGTAGAAGTTAATTGGATGATTTTAATTTGGGTAAGAAATATGCTTACCTTGGAGGATTGTGTGGTTCTTATACAATTGGTGCCACTGACACATAACAAGAGAACGAGATTTTTTCGAGAGATTCACAAGATTCTGACTTTGGTATGTATGTGGAGCTTCATGTGAGGACCACGCATGTAGTACAAGGATCTAGTACACTGTCATTTTGGATGGAGTCAGGAGATGTGTTGTGATTGGAAAATGTGCCATGGGTGTTGAGAGTGTGTTCTCAAAATCAACGATTGAGGAGTAGGACTATGTAGTGTTTTTCCAGGATGGACAGGTGTTTTTCATGCCCATATGATCTAGCACAGACACAAAAATGGTCATAAATTTAGAGAGGGAAACGTGTATAGGAAAAATATCCAACCTATACGAGTCATGACCAACAGTAGCAGAGTGACAGTGGATAGGGAGCAGGTAGCTCTAGAGGTTTTGTAGACTTAGAGGGAACCCGACCTTAGAGAGAGTCACTGGATAGGGACTCTGACTGTCTGACTTCAAAGGGAGTCAGTGGATTCATACGGAGTTCAACTTTAGAGGGAGAAGACATCCTCAAAGGGATATTCAACCATTCATAGAGTGCAAAACCTTCAGGTCTAGAAGGAAGAGAGGCATCTTCCAAGACTTTTAGGATGGTTTCATGGGTTGAGATGGTCATGAAATATTCTCTAAAGCATGATGCTTCTAGGAGCAGGGTGTCTTCCAAGATGGGATAATTCTATATAGTAGGATTTGTTCCAATGACATAGGTAGGAGCCAATTAGGTGGATTGAAGAGTAGTTGTGATATTGGATCCAGTGTGGGAGGCAAAGTTGCTTCCAATATGGGAGACATAGATACTTCCATATAATGATGGAGGATGGAATGCCTACCTTTCTAAGAGGGATTGTTGATCCTTTTGGAGCATCGAGAGGCATTCCCACTAGTGGCCTAGGTGCTAGGAATGTGGTAATCATCGTGGGCACCAGATTATCCCTTTATTTTGGTGAAAAACCCCTTGTGTTTTGAGTTGGGGGCTTAGGGAGCTTAGTGATGGGCTTCATGGGTTTTTGATGGGGCTTCACACCCACATTTAAGTCTAATTTGATGTTGACTTGTGGAGGGGATTCCTTGATGACCCATAATACTTTTATATAAAGGAGATAGTTCATTGTAACAATTCATAGTGTAGAGTATCTCGGTGACCTCAGTCCATCCATGGGGAGCGTCGAATAAGCCCTAGTTTGTTGTCTTGTTTTTTATTTTGGTAGGACAAGGAGGGATGAGTATGGCCGCAGGTTATAGGAGCCTGTAGGAGATGACATGAGTAGTCATGAGGATTGCTAGGAGGCTCAAACAAGAAAGGAAAGGCTATTCAAAGCCTTGGAGGACTGTAGGAGGGGTAAGGAAATGGTACAGGTATGAGTAAGACCTATGGACATCCAAGTTGTATGTAGACCTGCATAAATAGAAGTAAGGTATTCTTGAGAAGAAGGCCTAGAAAAGAGGGTCAAGTAAGGCCTAGAACCTACCATCATTAGAGGGTATATCTAGTGTGTTATTAACAATAAAAACGTTAGGCATAGGGATGTGAAGAGACCTAATTTACCGTTGTAGTAGATCTGTAGTAGACACGCAGGCTGTGAGGGATGTTTGTCTTGTCTATTGGAGCAGGCAGCCAGGGGAGGGCTAGCCACAGCCATTATAAGACTCATCCTACAATAAATAAGGAAGCCACATGTATATTAGGGCCTGAGTAGCAATGAACAAGTGAAGTAGGCCCTGCCCTACCTGCATACCTCTTAAAGAATAAGGTCGAGTAGGCATTAGACTTAGTTTGGCATCTGCAAATGAGGAGAAGGACTGAGGGCCTATTGGTGGCTATTGTTAGCAGTAAATCCCTCATTCAATTGCAAATTGAAGAGGTTTGAATGTAGAAAGAGGGCCATAGCACTAGTTTCTTGACTGCAGATGTAAGGGTCCTTTGTAAGCCCCTTGTTGCAGGTGTCAAAGGAAAATGGATTGTGTGAGCCCTTATTACATACCATAAGAAGGAACAAGAATAGTGTGCAAGATAGAAGAAGGTGCTTGAGACTATAGTTAATGAAAATATAGGTTTGTAAGGACTCGACCACAATCAATGGTACATGGACATAAACCAAGGAGGGTTTCTATAGGTTCTTTGTAAGTATTTTGCATCCTTTATTGGGCCATTGTCCCTAGTATGTGAGCCCATGTGTTCTGATTTTAAGAACAATATTTTTGGGATAAAAAGTCAAGTGTACCTTTCTATGATCTAATTGTTGATGTGTTTTCCATTGTGCTAAATGGTTAGGAATCTTAGTGTGTTTATGTTTACATATCAAGTTGCGTAAATTTGTGTATAAATTTAGAAACAATAGAACATACCTAAGGTGTGCTCAAAGAATAACATGGTATCAAAGTTATGGTTCTGAGAAGGCTAGTTCAATCTGATTTATTTACACATGTGGTAGCTTTGAGAGAGAGTTATAGCAGTGTTGAGGAGCTAGATCTGAGAGGGAGCCATAGTGACTGTTGCAGGTGGAAACTGGTTAGATGGTCTCTGGTTTGATACATGGAGTAGACTATCTAGACGAGGAGTAATGGATAATTTCAGCTTGGTGGTGTGGCAAGTTGGGAGTTTTGGTGGATTATCGGATAGCTCAGGATTGTTCAAAGAGAGGACATGGGTTCAGTTGTAGCATGTGTGTAGACATGGAGAGTCTTGTTACTTGGATAATGGACTTGGGAAGAACTTCATTGGATTATTGTGACTTGGATAAGAAAGATTCTTTCCTCAGAGGATTGCATGGTTCTTATATAGTGGGAACCACCAGCGCATGACAGGACCACAAGATTTGTTTGAGATATTCACAAGAGTATGACTTAGGTACGTATGTGGAGACTTGTATGATCACTAGGCATGTAGTATAGGGAAATGGTACAATATCATTCTAGATGGAATCAAGATATGTGTTGCAAGTGGAAAATGTGCCATGGGTGTCGAGAGCATGTTCTAAAAATCATAGATTAAGGAGTAGGAATATGTAGTGTTTTTTCAAGATGGGCAGGTGTTGTTCATGCCCAGAGGATCTAGCTCAGACACAACAATGGTCCTAAAGTTAGAGAGGGAAACGTGTATATGTAGAAGACCCAACCTATATGATCCATGACCAAAAGTAGAAGAGTTGCAGTGGACAAGAAGCAGGTATCTTCAGAGGTTGTGTAGACTCGGAGGGAGACCAACCTTAGAGGGAGTCAATGGATTTAGAGGGAGCCTGACTTCAAAGGGAGTCATTGGATTAAGAGGAAGTTATAATTTTGAGTGATTTGAGAAGCTCATAAGGAGATTTAACCACTTAGAGGGATCCATCCTTCAGGTCTAGATAGAAGAGAGACGTCTTCTAATAATGTTGGGACGGTGTTATGGGTTGAGATGGCCAGGAAGGATGATCTGAAGTGTGATGCTTCTAGGAGAAGGGTGTCTTCCAAGATGGGATCATTTTGTACAATGATATTTGTTCCAATGACATAGGGAGGATCCAATCAAGTGGATTGGAGGGAAATTATGGTAAAAGGTCTAGTGTGGGAGGCATATTTACTTTTGGAAGCAGAGTTTCTTCCAGTATGGGAGACAAAGATATTTCCAGGAAATTATGGAGGATCGAATGCCTACCTCGCTAAGAGGGAGTGTGGATTATTTTGTAGCATCATGAGACATTTTCACTAGTGGCCTAGGTGCCAGGAACATGAGAATTATCGTGGGCACCAGATTATCCCTTTAGTTTGGTGAAAAATCCCTTGTATTTTGAGTTGGGGGCTTGGGGGCTTGGTGATGGACTTCGTGGGTTTGTGATGGAGATTCACACCCACATGTAAGTCTAATTATATGTTGAATTAGGGAAGGGATTCCTTAATGACCCCTAAGACTTGTATATAAAGGAGAGAGGTCATTGTGACAATTCATATTTTTGAAGAGCTTGGTAACCTCAGTCCAGCCATGGGGAGGGTCGAATAGGCCCTAGTTTGTTGTCTTATTTCTATTTTGGGCAGGAGAAGGAGGGTCAAGTATGGTCACAAGATATAGGAGGTTGTAGGAGAGTATAGGAGTAGGCATGAGGGCTACTGGGAGGTTTGACCAGCAAAGGCAAGGCTAGTCACAACCTTGGAGGATTGTAGGACAGGTAATGAAATGGTACAGTTTTGAGTAAGAATTGTGGATAGCCAAGTTGTATGTATACTTGCATAAATAGAAGAAACATTCTTGGGAAGAAGACCTAGAAAGGAGGGTCAAGTAAGGCCTATACCCTATCATCATTAGAGGATAGATCTGGAGTTGTCTTAAGGAAAATATTGTTGGGCATAGGGATGTGAAGAGACATAATTTACTATTGTAGCATATCTGTAGAAGACAGGGAGGCCGTGAAGGATGTTTTTCTTGTCTATTGGAGCAGGAAGCCAAGGGAGGGCCAACCACAACCATTAGAAGACTCATCTCACAAGAAATAAGGAAGACACAAGTATATTAGGGCCTGAGTACCGGCCAACAAGTAAGCAAGACCTTGGTCTAGCTATAGACCTCTTGGAAAAGAAGGTCAAGTAGGCCTTAGACTTAGTTTTCCAGCTCCAAGAGAGGAGAAGACCTAAGGGCCTATTGGTGGCTATTGTGAGCAATAAATCCCTCATATAGTTTCACATTGAAGAGGTGTGAATGAAGAAAGAGGGGCATAGCCCTAGTTGCTTGACTGTAGATGTAAGCGTCCTTTGTAAGCCTCCTATTACAGGTGTCAAAGGAAAATGGATTGTGTGAGGCCTTATTACAGACAATAAGAAGGAAAGAGAATAGTGTGCAAGATAAAAGAAGGGGGTGACACCCTAGTTGATGCAAATAAAGGGTTGTAAGTACTCAGCCACAATCAAGGGTACATGCATAGAAACAAGGAGGGTTTATGTAGGTTCTTAGTAAGTATTTTGCATATTTTATTGGGACATTGTCCCGATATATGGGATCCCATGTGTTCTGGTTTTAAGAACAATATTTTTGGGCTAGAAATTCATGTGTACCTTTGTATTATCCAATTTTTAATGTATTTTCCATTGTGTTGGTTAGGCATCTCAATGTGTTTATGTTTACAGTTAAAATTGGGTAAATTTTTGTATAACTATAGAAACAATAGACCAGACCTAAGGTGTGGTCAAATTTTAACATGGTATCAGAGCTTTGATTCTAAGAAGGGTAGTTAGATCTGAGTTATCTACATAGGTGGCAGCTTTGAGAGAGATTTATAGCAATGTTGAGAATATGGATCTAAGAGGGAGCCACAATGAATATTGTAGGTGGCAACATGTTAGATGGTCTCTGGTTTGAAACATGGAGTAGACCATCTAGACGAGGAGTCATGGACTATTGTAGCTTGGTGGTGTGGTAGTTTTGGAGTTTTGGTGGATTGGCGGAGAACCCAGATCACAACAATATGTTGTGTGGTAAGTTTCCAACTCTGTGGATGGACTTTTTGTGGCTTGTCATAGTGATTTCCAATGGGTGCAGCTTGGGTTCTTTGGAATGGATGGGATAGCTTTGTGTGGATGGTATTTTTACAAGATAGAATCTTCATCAAGCTAGAGAGTTGCACATTGTCGATGTGGGAAGTGTATGAGGTATTTCACCCAGGAGGATGAGAAAATTTGCAGAGATGAGTTGCGTAGGTCTAGAGTGGACTAGACTAAGTGCCCATCCGCAGCTTGGGATAGTTCAAAGAGAGGACACAGGTTCAGTTGCAACATTTGTGTAGACATGGAGAGTTTTTTTATTTAGATGATGGACTTGGGTAGAATTTCATTAGATGATTGTGACTTGGGTAAGAAAGATGATTTCCTTGGAGGATTGAATGGTTCTTATACAGTGGGATCCACCAACACATGACAAGAGCACGATATTTTTTTGAGAGCTTCATAAGATTCTGAATTAGTTATGTACATGGAGCTTAGTATGAGAACCAAGAACATAGTACAAGGATCTAGTATAGTGTTGTTCTGGATGGAGTCAGGAGATGTGTTGCAAGTGGAGAATGTGCCATGGATCTCAGGAGTGTGTTCTCAGAAACAACGATTGAGGAGTAGGACTATGCAATGTTTTTTCAAGATGGACAAGTGTTGTTAAAGCCTAAAGGATCTAGCTCAGACACAACAATGGTCCTAAATTTAGAGAGGGAAACATGTATAGATAGAATATCTAACCTATACGATCCATTACCAGTAGTAGCAGAGTGACATTGGATTGGGAGCAGGTAGCTCCGGAGGTTGTGTAGACTAAGAGGGAGACTAACCTGAGAGGGAGTCAATGGATTCAAAGGGAGTCTGAGTTCAGAGGGACACAGTGGATTCAGAGGGAATCAGTGGGTTCAGAGGGAGTTTGACTTTAGAGGGAGTTGGTAGGATTAGAAGAAGATTCAACCATTCATAGGGAGTGAACCTTCAGATCCAGATGGAAAAGAGGCATCTTCCAAGACTATCAGTACGGTGTCATGGGTTGATATGGCCAGAAAGGATGCTATAAAGTGTGATGCTTATATGAGAAGGGTTTCTTAAAATATTGGATCATTATATACAATTGGATTTGTTCCAATGACATAGGGAGGAGCCAATCAGGTAGATTAGAGAGTAGTTGTGGTAGTGGATCCAGTGTGGGAGGGAGAGTTACTTCCGGAAGAATATTTTCTTCCAGTATTGGCTACATAGATACTTACATGCAATGATGGAGGATGGAGTGACTCCCTCACTAAGAGGGAGTGTTGATGATTTTGTAGAATCGGGAGGCATTCCCACTAGTGGCCTAGGTTACAAGAACATGGGAATCATCATGGGCACCAGATTATCCCTTTAGTTTGGTGAAAATCCCTTTGTATTTTGAGTTGGGGGATTTGGGTCTTGGTGATGGGATTTGTGGGTTTGTGATGGGGATTCACACCCACATGTAAGTTCAATTTTATGTTGACTTGTGGGGGTAATTCATTGATAATGCCTAAGACTTGTATATAAAGGAGAGATGTCATTGTAACAATTCATAGTGTTCAAGAGCTCGGTGATCTCAATCCAACCATGGGGAGGGTCAAGAAGGCCCTAGTCTATTGTATTGTTTCTATTTTGGGAAGAATAAGGAGGGTTGAGTATGGCCATGGGATATAGAAGGTTTTAGGAGAGTACAAGAGGATTCATGAGGCCTGCTAGGAGGTTCGAACATGCAATCCAAGGCTATTTACAACCTTGGAGGACTGTAGGAGGGGTAAGGAAATGGTACTTGTCTAAGTAAAACTTGTGGAAAGCCAATTTGTATGTAGACCTGCATAAATAGAACCAAGGTATTATTGGGTAGAAGGCCTAGAAAGGGGGGTCAATTAAGGCCTAGACCCTACCATCATTAGAGGGTAAATATGGAGTTTTCTTAAGGAGAATATTGTTAGACATTGGGATGTGAAGAGACATAATTTATTGTTGTAGCAAATCTATAGAAGACAGGGAGGTTGTGAGGGATGTTTTTCTATTCTATCAGAACAAGCGGCCAAGGGAGGGATAGCCAAAACCATTAGAAGAATTAGCCTACAAGAAATAAGGAATCCATAAGTACATTAAGTCCTGAGTAACAACCAACAAGTGATGCAGGCCCTACCCTAGTTGTAGACATCTTGGAGAAGAAGGTCGAGTAGGAATTAGACCTAGTTTGGAAGTTGCAAGTGAGGAGAAGGCCTTATGGCCTATTGGTGGTTATTGTGAGCAGTAAATCCCTCATATAGTTTCATATTGAATAGGTGTGAACACAGAAAGAGAGCCATATCCCTACTTACTTAACTACAGATGTAAGGTTCCTTTGTAATCCACCTTATTTCAAGTGTCAAAGGAAAATTGATTTTTTGAGCGCTTATTGCAGACCATAAGAAGGAAAGAGAATAGTGTGCAAGATAGAAGAAGGGGGTTGAGACCCTAGTTGATGTAGATACAGGATTGGAAGGACTTATCCACAATTAAGCATACATGCACAGAAACCAAGGAGGGTTTTTGTATATTCTTTGTAAGTATTTTTCATATTTTATCAGGCCATTGTCCCTAGTATGATATCCCATGTGTTTTAGTTTTAAGAACAATATTTTTGGGATGGAAATTCATCTGTACCTTTCTATGATCTAATTTCTAATGTATTTTATGTTGTGTTGAATAGTTAGGCATCTCAATGTATTTATTTTTACAATTCAAATTGGGTAAATTTGTGTATAATTGTAGAAACAATAGACCAAACCCCAGGTGTAGTCAAATTCTAACATGGTACCAGAGCTATGGTTCTGAGAAGGGAAATTAGATCTGTGTTATTTACATGGGTGGAAACTCTGAGAGAGAGTTGTAGCAGTGTTGAGGAGCTATCTCTGAGAGGGAGTCAAAATGATTGTTGCAGGTGGTATTAGGTTAGATGGTCTCTGGTTTGAGACATGGAGCAGACCATGCAGACGAGGATTTGTGGACTATTGCAACTTGGTGGTGTGGTAGGTTAGGAGTTTTGGTGAATTGGAGGAGAGCCTAGATCACAACAGTATGTGTTGTGGTGGGTTTCCAGTCATGTGGATGGACTTATGGTGGTCTAGAGTAGACTAGAATATGTTTCCATCTGCAACTTGAGACTATTTAGAGAGAGGACATAGGTTTAGTTGCAGTGTGTGTGTACACACAGAGAGTCTTGTGACTTGTATGATGGAATTTGGAAGAATTTAATTGGATGATCATGAATTAGATAAGCATGATGCCTGCCTTGGAGGATTTCATGGTTCTTATACAATGGGAGCCACCAACACATGACATGAGCACTAGAGTTTTTTGAGAACTTCACAAGAGTCTAACTTAGGTATGTATGTTGAGCTTGATATTAGGACCAGGAATGTAGTACAGGGATTTGGTACATTTTCATTCTAGATGAAGTTAGGATATGTGTTGCGAGTGGAAAATTTCTCATGGGTTCCAGGAGTGTGTTCTTAGAATAAAAAATTAAGGAGTAGGAATATGTAGTGTTGTTTCAAGGTGGACAAGTGTTTTTCATGTCCAGAGAATCTAGTTTAGAAAATGAAATGGTCCTGAAGTTAGAGAAGGAAACATGTATAAGAAGAAGATCCATCCTATACAATCCATGACTAGTAGTAGCATAGTGATGATGGAAAAGTAACAAGTAGATCTAAAGGTTATGTAGACTCAGAGGGAGAGCGACCTCAAAGTGAGTCAGTGGATTCATAAGGATTCTAATTTTAGAGGGAGTTAATGGATTCAGAGGGAGTCCTACTTTAGAGTGAGTCATAGGGATTGGTGGGAGAGTCAACTATTCACAGGGAGCCAACCTTTAGGTCTATATGAATGAGAGGAATCTTCCAATATTGTCAAGATGGTGTCACTGGTTGAATGGCCAAGAAGGATGCTCTAAATCTGAAGGATTCTAGGAGCACCATGTATTCCAAGATGGGATCATTCTATACAGTAGGATTTGTTCTAGTGACAAAGGGAGAAGCAAATCAAGTGGATTGGAGAGTAGTTGTGGTAGTGGATCCAGAGTGGGAGGTAGAGTTACTTCTAGTATGGGAAGCAAAGTTACTTCCATTATGGAGACCAATATACTTCTAGGTGATTATGGAGGATATAATGCCTCCCTCACTAAGAGCGAGTGTATATTCTTTTGTAGCATCGAAAGGCATTCCCACTAATGGCCTAGGTTCCAAGAACATGGGAATTGTCATGGGTGCCATATTATCCATTTTGTTTGGTTAAAACACCCTTGTATTTTGAGTTAGGGGCTTGGGGGCTTGGTGATGGGATTCATGGGTTTGTGATGGGGATTTACACCCACATGTAAGTCTAGTTTGATGTTGAGTTATGGAGGGGCTCCATTGATGACCCCTAAGACTTGTATATAAAGGAGAGAGGTCATTGTGACAATTCACAAGGTGAAATATCTTGGTGACCTCTATACAACCTTAGTCTAGCCATGGGGAGGGCCAAACACACCCCAGTTTGTTACCTTATTTCTATTTTGGGAAGGAGAAGGAGGTTTGAGTATGCTCGCAAGTTGTAGGAAGTTGTAGGTGAGGAGAGGATAATTTGTGAGGGTTTCTAGGAGGTTCATCCAAGCAAGGAAAGACTAGCCACATCCTTGGAGGACTATAGGAGGGGTAAGGCAATGGTATAGATATGAGTAATACCTATGGACAACCAAGTTGTGTGCAAACTTGCATAAATAGAAAGAAGGGTTTTCTTGGGCAGAAGACCTGAAAAGAAGGGTCAAGTAAGGCCTGGACCTTGCCAACAATAGAGGGAAAATCAGGAGTTGTCTTGAGGAGAATATTGTTGGGTATAGGGCTATGAAGATCCCTAACTTACTCTTGTAGAAAACATGTAGCAGACAGAGAGGCCTTTAGGTTTCTTTATCTTATCTATTGGATAATGTAGCTAAGGTAGGGCTAGCCACAACCATTAGAATACTTGACCTACAATAAATAAGGTATCCATATGTATATTAGGGCTTGAGTAGCAGCCATCAAGTGAAGCATGCCATGTCCTAGCTACAGACCTCTTGGAGAAGAAGGTCAAGTAGGACTTAGACTTGGTTTGGAAGTTTCAAGTGAGGAGAAGGCATGAGGGTTTGTTGGTGTCTATTGTGAGTAGTAAATCCCTCATACAGTTGCATATTTGAAGAGGTGTGAATGTACAAAGAGGGCCATATCCCTAGTTTCTTGACTGCAGGTGTAAGTTTGTTGTGCAAGCCCCCTATTGTAGGTGTCAAAGGAAAAGGGATTGTGTAATCCATTATTGCAAACCATAAGAAGGAAAGAGAATAATGTGCAGTATAGAAGATGGGGTTTGAGACCCTTGTTGATGAAAACATAGGGCTATAAGGACTCAACCATAATCGAGGGTACATGCAAAGAAACCAAGGAGGGTTTATGTAGGTTCTTTGTAAGTATTTTTCATCTTTTATTGGGCCATTTTCCTTGGTATAGGAGACCATGTGTTCTAGTTTTAAGAATAATATTTTTGGCTTGGAAATTCATGTGTACATATGTATGATCTAAGTTTGGATGTATTTTCCATTGTCCTAAATGGTTAGGAATCTTAGAGTATTTATGTTTACAGTTCAAGTTCGGTAAATTTTTGTATAACTATAGAAACAATAGACCAGACCTGAGGTGCGGTCAAATTTGGTGATAATCCTCTCATGGCATATTTTAAAAGTACCATAATTGTGTCAATTTTTCCTTGAATTTATATTATATCCACATTTTTTAAATCCCCTATCCTTTTTGGTGTTGATATGGAGGAATTAATGGAATTATGTCAAAATATAATTTCTCTTGAAGTTATCCGCAGTAAAAATATGTGAAAAGGCATGTGAAAGGGCTCAAAAGTGAAACGTTCCCTCCAAAGGGTGCAATGTTTCATCCAAGAGGTACATCATCCTCTCCCAAGTGGTGCAATGATCTCAAAAGTATCCCAATGACCTCATAATAAGTGGGACAAACTCCATTAAGTGTGCAAGGGTCCTCCTCAACATCCTCCAAAGGAACAAGGCTCATTCAAAGTCATATGCATGAAAGGTACATTCTCAATCCAAGTAATATCATATCTGCCTTCTAGTTATTAGACTGAGATGAAGGCACTTGCTCTGATACCAATTGTTGGAAATACTGAGAGGGGAGGTGGTGAATCAGTATTACCCTTTTTCAACAATTAGCAATTACTTTGATATTTTATTAATTACCACAATAGATCAACAAAGTATTTGTATTTAAAATCAATTATATAAATATAATTAATAGGAATTACAAGGTTTTATAAAGAATAGTGAAGGACGCCAATCCTTTTTAGAGCACCAACTCTAGGAGAAACAAATCCCCTTATTCAGGGTACCAACCCTAGGAACCACCAACTCCCTTGTTTTTAGGGCACCAACCCTAGGAACCACCAACTCCCTTGTCTTTAGGGAACCAACCATAGGAAGCACCAACTCCCTTATATAGTAAAGGATATGAATCCTTCCTTACTCCTCCCTTCCTCCCTCACTGCATAAGTATCATCAACTCCTCTTCTTGGACTCTGCTTCTACTTTGATCTTTTGATCTAGACTACTGAGACACTTCTTCTTCACTGTTCTTTCTTACTTATATATTCTTCCAACTGGTGTGAACATTGAAGAATTGTGTCCCTTTGTTTGGACCATTGCACCTCTTCATTTAAGTTAACAGTAATAGCATTTGTATTTTAATTTACAATTAATATCTCCCTCTATTATTATTTCACACATTAATGTGAATGATTTTCAAGTTAGTAAGAGGGAATTGCATAAATCGACCACATGTATGGATCGATTTATTTTAACTTGATCCCATGCCTTCTTATTTTATCCTTAAGCTTTTGTTGTGTCTCTAGTTCTCTAATAGATCATATTTAATCTTTTCAATTAGCATTCCAATGTATTATATGTATTTAATTACTTAATATCAATTAGGACAGAATTCATATCCTATCTAGTTCAAAGTTCCTTCTTAACAGAAGGAAACATCTTCCTATGTAAGTTAAAATTCACACAGACGCACTTTCAGAACCTCTATTCCATATGACCATAGGCGATGACTAAGAACTAAGCCAAGAAAGTGCATAATCACTTATCAATATTGATGGTCAAGTTCTATTTGCATGTTGAGATGGATGGTTCTCAGTCTCTTTGGGACTTCGGCGTTTCAGGACTCTGCCCTTTGCAGTATTCTCTTTGGGACTTCAGCGTTTCAGGACTCTGCCCTTCTTAATAACCTTCACATGTCCATGAGCTAGGACCATGGGCTTAGCCACAAAGGAGCTCCCAATCTTTAGGTATTCGACTATTCGTGACTCCGGGACTTCGAGCTACTCAAACTATGAAGTAGTTCAATCCCTCTGAAGGTTTACCTACCAAATAAGTCATAACACGACGATGATTGCTTGATGTTGGTTAACATCCCATTCTTACTCTATCCTTACACTACGCTTGATATAACGGTCATGAGAGAACCTGGAGGATCTTATATCAATGTCCATCATTAGTTCGTGACTTCTCCCTTCGACGTTTTGGGTATTTGTTGGTAGAAGAAACTGGATATCCCCAAAGGACATGCTCCCAGAGTGGCACAACTTATTGATGTCACTATTAATGTGGCATTGGTTGAGTGGTTGCCACATGTCACCTAGATTCGTGACTTACATATACCTAAAGTGCCAAACAGACCTTGACACTAGTCACCATCTGATTGCGCCATGTTTCCTTGGTGATGTGGATCTCTTGAAGTTTCATATGTCTTTCCCCTTTAGATCATATATCAAATGGTCTAGTTTTCACTTGAATTCTTGATCCAACGACCCTCGTTCACTTCAATACTTTGGGGCTCCGGGCTTCGGGTGAACTTTCTTGTTATAGAGCCATTTTTTCTGAAGTGGTCAACACTATAGTTGACCACCATTGGACTCGTCTATCATCATCCAACGGTCACCATGCATTGCCTAGATATGATGGCCCTCATTCACTTTGGGAATTTGGCGCTCTGACCTTCGGGTGAACTTACTTGTTTTAGACCCCTTTTCACCAAAGTGGTCAGTGTCGAAGTTGATCGTCTCCTTTCCTTTACTGCAATCTGATGGTTCCAATATTTCACTCCTGATCAACAGTTGATGACAGTTCGTGACTTTGGGGCTTCTACCTTCGGGTAAACTTACCTATGCTTGGATTATTTTCACCAGAGTGGTAAGCTCTGGAGTTGACCATCTCCTTTCCTTTATTGTGATTTTAAGGTCCAAGATTTTCCCAACTATATCAACAGACAAGATTCTTCCTTGATTCTTTTGGAGTTTTACTCTGAGGATTTCAATCCCGATAGCGTTTCTGCAATGTGCTCTCCCTTCTGATCTTTGATTAATGTCCTTCCTTCTGATATTTGTGTTTATATTGGATTCTTTTGCACCCTGTTGACATCAATGATAATGTCGTACCACTTTGTCCAACATTATCCCTCTTTGGCATTGATGGCAACCTTTGCTTTTTGAAATATTTTTATTTTCGTTGCCTATCAATTTCCTCCCCCTTTAACAACAATGAGAGAAGGAATATTTTTTCGCTCCCCGTATGGAAATGCTCCCCCTAACCATATGCCCCTTTTATTCTGATACGACTTTTATGGTTTTAATGAGGTATTTGAATTTCTCCCAATTTATGTCGAATATTTTCAAAAGTACTCATGGGAAAATGTTTTTTGAATATGTATGCAATTTGTTCTTTGGTGTCTACATACACTATTTTAACCACTTTGTGGGTAACCTAATCTCATAGGAAATGGTATTTAATTGGGATGCTTTTGGTTTTAGAATGCATTACTGGATTTTTAGAGATTCTTATGGCACTAGTGTTATCGCAATTAATAGTAATGGGATTATCATATCTTATTTGTAAATCTTCTAATGTTTGCTTCATCCAAAGAACTTTTGTGCAGCAGGATGCATCAACAATGTATTTTTTCTTTGTTGTGGATAGTGATGTGGATGTTTTTTTCTTACTTATCCATGCTACCAGACATTTTCCTAAGAAAAATGATCCTCCACTAGTGTTTTTCCTATCATCTATACTACCATCCCAATCTGCATCAATTTATGCAGTTAGATTGAAGTCTTTATCTTTTGGATACCATAACCCAAGTTCTAAGGTGCTTTTAAGATATCTAAATATTCTCTTTACTTCTTTTAAGTGAGTTTCTTTAGGTGTGGATTGAAATCTCCCCACGATTCCTACAACCTGCATGATGTTAGGTCTTTTTGTTGTTGAATAGAGCAGACTTCCAACCATTGATTTGTACATCGTTTGATCCAATTTTGGTGAGTCATCTTCTAGGTTTAGTTTACATCCAGTGAACATGGGATTACTCATAGGTTTATTGTCTTCCATTTGGAATTTATTTAGAATTTCCTTGATACATTTTTCTTGGGAAATGAATATTCCTTTTTTTGTTTGATTTACTTTTAAACCTAAGAAGAAGGATAGTTCTCCTAGCATAGGCATTTCAAATTCTTATTTCATTTTGGTTGCAAACGTTTTTCTTAATATAGTAATATTACTTCCAAATATGATGTCATCTACATATACCACCAAAACAGTCATGTTTTGATCCTCAATTTTGATGTATAAGTTGTTGTCAATAGTTCCTCTCTTATATCCTTGTTTTTGCAGGTATTGATCAAGCCTTGAGAACCATGCTCTAGGGGCTTGTTAAGACCATATAGGGCCTTTTTTATCTTACACACATAGTCTTGATTTGTTGTTAACATGAATCCTTCTGGTTGCTAAATATAGACTTCTTCTTCTAGTGTTCCATTAAGGAATGCTGACTTGACATCCATCTGATAGATTTTGAAATTTATGAAGTATGCAAATGCCAGGAACATTCTAATGGCCTCAAGTCTTTATATTGGAGAAAATGTCTCTTCAAAATCAATACCTTCTACTTGGGAATATCCTTTGAAAACTAATATGGCTTTGTTATTTATAATCTCCTCATTTTCATTTAGTTTGTTATTGAAGATCCACTTGGTTCCTACCACATTCTTGTCCTTGGGTCTTGGAACTAGTTCCCAAGTCTATTTTTTCTCTATTGGGTCTAGTTCTTCATCCATTTCCTTTATCTAATATTTACTTTTGTTGGCTTCTTTAAATGACTTATGTTCTATCATGGATAACACTCCTTTTTATGAGTCAAATGTGAGTTTCCTTCTTGTTTCCACTCCTACATTTTTATCTCCAATAATCTGACTTTCAAGATGATTCTTTTGAACTCTTTTTTATGGAGATTTTGGAAAGGGTTTTTCTTCATTATCTTCTCCATCGATATATGGTTCATTTTCATGTGTTTCATTATCATCATCTTCTTTCTAAGTTTCTACATCATCACCTTCTTGCTGAGATTTTTTATCAATTTTTGATATGTCTTGGGATATGCTCTTCTTTAGTTTTAGATCATATATCTTTAAATTTTCACTTCCACTATCCTTAGTAGTCTAATATTATAACATCTATATTCTTTCTTATTAGGTGAATACCCTAAAAATATGCCTTCATCATATCTTGGATCAAACTTCCCTAAATTATCTTCATCATTCTTAATGCAACATTTACTTCCAAAAATTGCAACATGACTCCTGAGCTTTTTCTCCATGTGGCTTAATGCTCGGTCTATGCAGTCATTCCACTGCCAATGCTTCCATTCATTCTCCTTGTGACTCAATGCTCGAACATATGGCACATTTCTTTGATTCTCAAGTGAACACTGTCTTTGGATTTTTCGTGAGTTGGCTTGTGATTGTTATACTACTGTGGCATTTGGGGCTGATTTCGGCGTTATTTGAATGAAGATGAAAGGTAGAGAACATTCAATGATGTGCGTGACAGACAAATGGTCATTTTCTCATATCTACACTTTCGGTAGTTAAACACTATAATTTTTTTCTCTCCTAAGTTACCGAAAGCCAAAATTTCAATATTGTTACAACACTTGGCATGAAAATGTGTAAATGAAATTGATGCATTACCTATTTATTTAACTATTTTTAAACTTCCATATGTTGTTGAAACATGTTGTTGAAATAATTTTGTTAATAGTGTGGGTGAATTAAGTAGAATTTGTTTAATAATTAAAATTTGGGCATGAATGGTTTTTATGTCTCTATATAAAATGGACATTTTGTTATCCATGATTTCTAGGGATATCTTTTAAATTTACTTTTGTATTGATTCATCCTTAGAATGCACATTTAAAGTTATGCATTTCCTTCAAAATCCAAATTTGAGTGCAATGTTGGCAAGCTTGTTAGATAAAATTGAAGAATTTTTTTGATGGGTGCCCCAACAACCAAGGGAGGTGGGTTTGGTCATGCTACATATAGGATTTCACTTTCTCATGATTTTTTGCACCTACAAGCAATCTACACATAAGAAAATCTAATGCAGTTCTTCATAACAATCACCAAATATTGTTGTAAATGAACACTATGGATTATTTCTTTGTCTTGGAGAGTCAAGATATCAAAGCTTGAATGTGATATCGATAATATCAACTATTATAGAATTAAATTTGTAGTTCAACCAAAGTTATAATGCTTTAATAACAATCAATAGATTTGAAGACTACCTCAAGGTTAACTTGAATTCTTTCTAGCTCTTATAGCAATGAATTGTGACTTGGAATGGCATTAGTCACCCTAGGTGTGTAGTCCCTTCAACTATGAGAAAAATGGCGAGAACTAAAACACTCCCTCAAAGCTAACTTGATTTTTTTTCATTTCTATACTAATGAGTTGTAACTTGGGATGGCATTAGTGACCCTGGGTGTGTATTCCATTCAACTATGCGAAAAATGGATAGAACTAAAACTTATGTTGCACTGTGCATACAACCATTTTAATGATGATGCATAGTTGCAATGGGTGGTCAACTTTTGTAAATAGGATCTCGAGTAATGTAACTGGATGAGACTAGTTATTACAAATTTGTGCCACTTAGATGTATTGAGCGTAGTGCATTGTAGAAACTCAAACAAAGAAAGAAACATAGAGATAACAAAGACAAAAGAGATAATATAGATCAACATAGTGATTTTGGATTAAATATACATCTATTTTTGGTACAAAATAATGAGATACAAGAATTATTATAATATATATAATATATATTGTATATTAATTATAATATATTATTTATATAATATAATACAAAAAACCAAATAATATAATTATAACATTAAAAAAAAAAATACATGATATAAAACAACAAAACAAAAGCCCTACGCATACTCATTCCATAGAGGAAAGGTATTACAACGAGTTGTAGGAGGCCGAGAGACAGGTAAAAGCCCACAACATCGACCCCCATGCGTACTCATTCCATAGAGGAAAGGTATTACAATGAGGAGGTCGAGAGATAGGGAAAACCCCATGACAGTGATGTCCAGAGACAGAGAAGACCTAAGAACTCCCCAAAGCAAGAGAGGAGGCCTTATCCGACCACTATTCCATAATGACTGCATCGTGGAGTGGATACATTCGAGCTTCGGACATGCTGCCAAAAATGGTAGTTTATTTCTATCATTTTCACGCATTTTTAGCCTCTTAGAAGAGTTTTTAGGCTCTTAGAAGGGTTTTTAAAAGATCCCTATATGACTTTCCCTTCATTTATGTCTCTTGCTTGATTTTTACCTTGCATTTTTCATATGTAATTGCACAATGATAACTAGGTAATGATTGTTTGGTACCCTAACATGTCTCCCCTTAGTGATTTATGGGATTCCTCAATTTTTTCCTCCGAGCCATGACCGAACTAAATCTTGGTTTCATCGCTTGGCCATTCCTATATCTCAACCCTTTAGTTCCTTGGATCTTGGAACTCTTGTAAGTATTCCCTAAAACTTTCCTAAAACTTACACTTCAACCATTCAAACAAGCCAAGAACAAATCCTGAGCAAACAAACAAGCTAAGAACATGTCATTAATTCAATGTTGAGTTTGAGCAGTTCCACCATTTTACATTGATTAACAATAGGCCTGGTGTTATTATTTGTACATGGGGAATTTTTCCATATTTGATAGAATGTAAGATATTATCTAGACATTGTTCAATAATGCATTTACATGAGATAGGGTACTATTTGAAAAATCTATATGACTCCTTAGGATGTGGTGCATCCATTATAAAAAAACTCATAGAGTTTGTTTTTTTCCGATAAGATGTGCATGTGAATGAATTGATCATTTACTAATTAAATCATTTTTTAATTCATTTTCCTCCTATCCCAAGGTCACAAAGGTCCTTACATGTGTGCTAAATCACCTTGATTCTGATTTTGAGTTAGAAAACGTCAGGGATAAAATGTAAATTGATGCTTATTAGGTACCCACACTCTCATTATGATTTGGAAATACTTGCAACATCAAGATATATCACAAATAGAACTACTAGCCACTACATAAATATATCTCTAGGCTAGTGATGGAACCATTTTAGTTCTTTTCCTTCAAGAAAATTTGGAAACAAAATCAAAACTACAACATATTCAATCATGAACTCTACACGAGCTAATGCAAATAAATAAACATTTTTCATAAGGTCTTTGCCCCTTGGCCTACTATAGTTGGGTAAATGACACAAAGGAAACAACTATTTTCTTTAAGGCCATTAAATAAACTATCAGATAGAGCCTTTTGTAGCTTAATAGAAGAGTGTTTAACACCATGAAGTCACTATAGAATAGAGAATCTAATAGTGTAATAGAAGGATTCCCTCAAATATGTTAAATATGTTGGATCATGTTGTCATTGATGCCAATGGTTTGATTACTTGGGAGATTGTTGGATCATATGTCATTGATGTAAATGGTTTGGTTTGATTGATGTCATTGGTTGATGTCAAGTAATTGATTGATATGATTCCCTTGATGAGAATGGTTGGAGGACCCATGTCCAGGTGGAAACC